>JAGVVM010004033.1:0-24026 GCA_019149425.1 Psidium friedrichsthalianum
CTCAGCTAAAATTTCTCAGTCCTGTGTATCTAAATAATTGATAATTCGAAAGAACTTGCTTCCTATGTGACCCTATATATACACAAGAAGAGCATCGTATGTGATGTATGCGATAGCACAAAAGCTATTACACTTTGATGAATGCGGCATGATGAGATGAGCTTATCATTCACTTTATTCTGCATAAAGGGAGGGAAAGAAAAATTACTTCGACAAAGACAAGCCTGTGGAACAGGATAAGACTGAAATGAAGGCAAAATTGACAATGGATTAAATCGAATGGAGCCTGATCATTCTTTCATGTCCGATAGATAACATGCTTGAGTAATCCATCTCAGGGCTTAATGCGTCTTTTTCCATTTAACAAAGAATTAGGGGTAGTTGTTTAACAAAGGGTTAGAGCAGCACATAACAATTTCATCTGTGCATCGGTCCCCAAATTGTCCCTTGATGAGATTAAGATGCAAGGCTACCTCTGTAAGAAAGTAATCAGCACGAGTACATGCAAATCTCCAAAGTGATTTATGTTGGAAATCTTATAAGATTGCTCTTATGACTTCTGATCTGACTAGTTTAACACTACTATAGGGGGATTTAATCTCACTTAGAAATACAAAAGCTGTAGTAACGACTTCGGCTGAATGGTAGTTTAGAACAAACAAGGAGAGTTGTTAACTGGTTCAGGAAAGCAATCACGGTCCATCTAATGTCTTATCAGACATAAGTTTCATTCTCCACAGTGCCTCCTGTCCTTGTGATGGCAGAGCATTCAAAATCAAAATCATCTGATGTTTTCCCAATGTTCATTGGATGGTGGCCTCGACATTTTAGTTGGGGAACCATGGTAAATGCAGCACTAGAGAGAGCGCGAATGGACCAACTGGCACTACCAGCCCAACCCCAAGCTGAACGTCCAAGCCTTCACTTCTTCTAGGGGTCAAAAGTCATTTTAGTCCCATCTACTTTACTTTTGGGCCTGAATCAGGAGCAAGTTCTTGTAAGAGCATTTTGTTTTCCTTTTGTTCAAAAAATCAACATTTTACATCCCATTACTACTCTTTCAGCCCTTTCAATGTTCATCTTCGCCCATGAGGAAGAGGTGAAAATATTGGTGATACTGGGATGATCACTGGCTCACCACGGATAATAAGACATTGAATTACCATTTCTACAATTTGATTAGTAAAATTTGACAGACATTCATGATCTCATGGCTTTCATCATCGATTGACCTTGATTAGACACTCAGGCCGAGCACCCCATAGGTTCATTTGGGCATCTCTATCCTAGTACTACGCCATCATACTACGGCATCACATGAATCCCAGCTTTAGTTGGCACTAGGACCTTTAAGTTATACTAAGGATCAGATGCCCAGATGAACCAATGGGGGCTCCGCCTTGGCTACGGCATCACTGATCCCAGCTTTAGTTGGCACTGGCCATTCATTATCATTATAATGGACAGTCGTGAGAATCGAATATATCGTAGCAAATTGGCAGCATGAGCACCATCCACCACATGATATTCATCTGCCTTTTTACTTTTCAGAACTTGACACGATAATTCCAAAGAAAAACCTCTGACCACGTATATTTATGTGCCTCTTTTACATTCACTACCTCCCGTGGTGCCACATCAATTCTGTGATAAACATTCACCACCAAAGTAAGCACAACCAATCAGAGCTCGACTCACCAAACTACTGATTATGATAGCTTTTATTGGCTCATAGGCTCCAAAATATCAGGGAAAACACAAGATAGCTTATGTATAGGATCCATCAATTTCTCTGAACCACAGGATGATTCGAATGCTAAATTCGTTCCAGAATGGCATGTTAGACAGCAAAATTGGCAGGCAGTACTAGCTACATTTATACAATCTAGCTTACTCTATATCTTCATATCCCATTAAAAGATCAACCATAACAAACAAGGACCATGTAGCAAGTATTATGAGAGAAGGGTGTGGCTTCAGGAATCAGACATAGGGAGCACTGCGCAATCAGAAAAGAGTTCCAAGCTACATGTATTTATGTCAATTGCCAATCTATACTCTGCACCGCCGAACTCATACAGATTCTTTCAACTAAAGCACGATTCTTCGAACCGGAGACTTTCAACATTCTACAAGATTGGCAAAAGATGGAAAAACATCGGGAAAGATGATAAAGTACTATCGTGAAAAAGAGAGACCATTTCAGGAAGAATGACTGCAATATCCCTCACAAAATCACATGATGCAAGGTCAACATCTAGAGTTGTGTTCTTTTTTCCAACCCCGCAAAGCCAAAATTATCAGAGAATTCTGCTTCGGATGATTCACTGGCAAGGTCCTGAACTTAGGCGATCCACTTTGCCTTGTTTCCCCTGTGTCACATGATCTATCCTTCTGACTTTTGCATGTCATGGATTGATGCAGAAGAACTATGCAGGTAGAGATCTTAACCATTGACATAAAGCCCACGTTGGAAGAAGGAACCAAAATTACCTTTCCTGAGAAAGGCAATAAGCAGCCAACGTCTACCGGCCGATCTCGTCTACATAATTGACGAGAAGCCTCACAGTGTGTTTCACCCACGATTGAAACGACTTGATCATCATAAAAATATATCCCAGGCCGAGGCCTTAACCAGGTCTCACGGTCCATCTCACAACATAGACGGCAGGAGTTTGACCAACCCTATCGTAATATGATCCATCCGAACTATGAGGAGGTAGTTCCAAGGGAGGAGATGCCTCTCCAGGAGGACCTGACAAAGAAGGGTAACTTGAGGATCAAGTTCAACATCAAGTTCCTAACGAGGTTGACATCGGAGCAGAAAGCTGGAATCAAGAAACTTTTGGGTGCTTGAGAAGATGTAGTTGATGGAATCCAAACAAGCTCATGTGAATATTAGGTCAAGTTGCTTGGTACTGCAAGTTCAGAAATTACACGGGATGTTCTTTCTGCAGCAATCTGGGTTTAGTTTATTGGTAGACTTAGGTTGCGGTCCTAATTGAGGGCCACAGACCGGTTCTTTCATCATGAAAAATGATAGCTTTGGTCGTGTCTGAGAGGCAATATCTGCAGACTCAAGCTGACTAGCGTCCCATCGGTTGATGCCGTTACCTGTATGTCTGTAATGACGTAATATGTATCTATGCATAACTTAATCGCTGATGCCAAGACAATCTGTTGATAGTGAGGCTGCCATGTTCCTCAATTGTATAGTCATCGTGTTTAGTCTGAATCAAATTTGAGGAATGAAGATGGACTCTGGTAAATGGTTACATGACATGAACTGAACATGTTATGTTGTGAGCACATCTTGGGCTAGTCAGATATGTTTCTTGTAATAATAGTAATTGAAATGGATTATCGTTAACAATTGGCATAGTTGATATGGGTCTAATTTTTCAGTCCTGTGCATCTAAATAATTGAAATTCGAAGAACTTGCTTACTTCTATACCTATATATACACAAAGAAAAGCATCATATATGATGTATGCTATGCGATGCACAAAAGCTATAACAATTCGATGAATGCGGCAATGATGGATGAGCTTATCATTCACTTTCTTTTGCATAAAGGGAGGGAAAAAGAAAAATTACTTCAACAAAGACAAGCCTGTGGAACAGGATACGACAGAAAGTGAAGCAAAATTGATAGGCATGATAGTGGATTAAATTGAAGAGAACTTATCAATCTTTCATTTCTGATAGATGACATGCTCAACTAATCTATCTGAGGACTTGATGCGTCTTTCCTATTTAACAAAGAAATACAGTAAGTAGTTAACAACGAAATGGAGCAGCACATAAGCTTAGGCTAGGCTACTCAATAACTCGAGTTATTACGCAAAACAATTGAACATTATTAACCATTGCAACGAACTTCTTCCTCTGCGCAACATTTAAGCTTTTCTGACTTATGACTACTAATGATTTCATTTGTGTGTCGTCCCCAAAATTGTCCTGGACGAGACTAAGCTGCAGGTTGACTTTAGTAAAGGAAGCCATTGCACTAGCACATGTAAATGTCCATAACTACTACTTAATGAAATCCCGAAAGGTTGCTCTTCGTGACTTCTGATATGACTAGTTTAACACTACTCTTTCCAGACCTTCTCACAGAGATGGTGATTTAATCTCACTCAGAAATATGAAAGCTGTGGTAACGACTGCAGCTGCATGGTACCTTGCAAACAACAGACAGTCAGTTATGAACTGAGTTCAGGAAAGCAATCATAGTCAATTCCAATGTTTATCAGACATCATTTTTCTTCCCCACAATGCTCACCTGTCTTTGTGATGGGCGGAACATTCAAAATCAAAATCCTCATAATCTTTTTCCCCAATGCTCTCTTGGATGGCGGTCTTGACGTTATCATGATTGTTTCAGAGCAAACAGACACAGACATGATCATAGCTCATGGTGATGCCAAAAAGAGTAGTGGGGGTTTAGTAGGTAATGCAGCGCTAGAGAGAGTGGCAATGAACCAACTACCAGCCCAACCCCAAGCTGAACCTCCAGGCCTTCACTTTTTCCAGGGTCAATATTCTTTTAGTGCCATCTAACTTTTATTTTTGGGCCTGAATCAGAAGCAAATTCTTGTAAGAGCATTTTCTTTTTCTTTTGTTCAAAAACAATGTTTAGATCGCATCACTAATCTTTCGGCCCCTTCAAGGTTCATCTTCCCCCATGAAAGTGATCAGTGTTACTTGAGCAGAGTTTAGTTTTATGAGAAAGAATGAAAATGTACATTCAGGAAGGCCACTGTATAGGAAAGCCTAGCCTGAGCATATTGATAGGGAACAAGGTGGCTTTCTACTGGAGCAAAGGTGGAAATATTTATACTAGGATGATATCACTGGCTCACTAGGGATAATGAGACATCGAATTACCATTTCTGTCATTTCATTAGTAAAATTTGACATGACATCATCATCTCATGACTTCCATCATCGATTGATGTTGATTTAGACACCAGGCAGTGCTCATCTGTGCATTTCTATCCTGGTACTACCTCCGTCAGTATAAGGCATCACATGAATGCTAGCTTTAATTGGCACTAGGCCTTATAAAAGACAGTCCGTGAGAATCGAAATTTTATTGCAGCAATTGGCAGCATGAACACCATCACCAGATGATACTCTATCTGCCTTTTTACTTTTCAGAACTTGACATGAAAATCCCAAAGGAGACCTTCTGACCAAAACATGAATAGTTTAACCAGGCGCTACATTTTCACTGCCTTGCAGTTGCAGGCAATCAATTTTGCAATAACCAGTCACCACCAAAGTAAGCACAAGCAATCCAGGGCTCAACTCACCAAACTGCTGATTGGAATATGTTTTATTTGCTCGTAGACTCTAAAATATCAGGGAAATACAAGATAGCCTACGTATAGGATCCATCAATTTCTCTGAAGCACAGGACGATTTGAATGCTAAAATCGTTCCAGACTTGCATGTGCAGACAGCAAAATTAGCAGGCACGTGCTAGCTACTTTATACAATCTAGTTTACTCTATATCTTCATATCTCATTGCAAGGATCAACCATAACAAAAGGACCATGGAAAGAGTTACAAATATTATGAGATTGAAGGATGTGGCTTCAAGAATCAGACATAATGAGCATTGCGCATCAGGAAAGAGTTCCAAATCTACATGGATTTATGTCACTTGCCAATCTACAATCTGCACCCACTGAACTCCTACAGATTCATTTCAACTGAAGCATAGATTTTTTGAACTGGAAGACTTTTACATTATAAAAGATAGGCAAGAGATGAAAAAACATCAGGGAAAGATGATAAGGTTACTATAGTTGGAGAGATGACATTTCAGGGAGAATGACTGCAATTATCCCTCACAAAATCACACGATGCAAGGTCAACATCTAGAGTCATTGCTTTCTTCCAACCCCAAAAGAAAATTATCAGAGAACTCTGCTTCGGATGATTCACTGGCAAAGTAATGCGGATGGAGAATGGAGTAACCATGTCAAATGATACGCATTCAGACGTAGGTTGGTCTTTGTTTTTTTTAACCAACACATGCCTTTTTTGTCCAAGTAAAGACTCAAGGACGCCAAGGGAATGAAGAACCCTCGACTCATCCGAATCAACTTACGCACCCGACATTTCAAATTCAATGGTCCAGCAATCAGATGAAACCACCACATAACCCCCAAGAAGAACTCAGAGAATGGGCAATCCAAAAGTTCATGAGAACAAGATTTGTTCAGAAGAAAGTCATTATTTTTATTATCCATCTATGAGTGATTACACACCCTTGCAATATTTCTAGCGACGATACACAGTCGCGTATTTCTAATGGAAAATCGTAACACAAGCGAAGTACAGAAGTATCAGAATCTCCGAAAGAACCAAAAGAACTTACAACTCGTCCTCCTTGTCCTTGTCCTTCTTCTTCCTAAGGATGAACACATCAGCCTCCTCGTACGCGTACTCGGGATGCAAATCCTCGTGCCTCACCTTCTCCTTCGCGAACACCTCCTCACACAGCTCCCAGAACAGCTTATCGGCCTCCGGCGACCTCAACTGGTACCCCAGCAGCACCAAGCCATCGCTCTTCACCAGCGCAGCCATCGCCTCCACCAGGTGCCTCACCGACTCTTCGATGTACACCACGTCGGTAGCGACCACGATGTCGAAGGGGGGGTTCAGGGATTTGATCTGGTCACTATTGTTCCAGTAGAGGACGGAGGTTTTCAGGGTCTTGTGGAGGACGGGCTTGTTGCGCTTGAGGTTGCGGCGGAGCGCCGGCATGACGGGGGCGATGTCGGTGAGGACGATGTCGACAAGGCCGAGGAGGTAGAGGCCCATGCCGGCGGCTCCGCACCCGGTGCCGAGCTCGACGGCGCGCTTGCCGCGGAAGTCGAGGAGGTCGGCGTAGGGGTTGTTGGGGCGGTCCGTGTCGTGTGGCCGGGCCCAGCGGTCGAGGAACTTGACGAGGACGAGGGAGCAGGGCCAGACGGAAGTGCCGACGTGCATGGAGCCGTTGTCTTGCTGGAGGGAGAGGCGCGTGTTGCCCACCTGGAGCTCGATCACCGGCCAGTCTGTGAACTTCATCTCTCTCGCTCTCTCTCTCTCTCTCTCTCCCCGGATGTGGTGTCGACTTGTCGGGTCGAGACTTGAGACTTGTTGGGCTTCTTGGAGGGGATCTGGATTTGGGCCTTCAATTCACATCTGTTCATAGGAAATCCATGTCACTTCTTAATTCCTCCGATGTGCTTCTTACTAGAAAGCAAACGAAAAAAAAATATATGTTGTTTTCTAATTTATTTTGTGCTTCACTTGGTTTTTTTACCCTAAAAAAAAAGGTGTGGCCAAACTTTTCGATTCTCCATGGTATGAAACTTTTTTGGGTAATTACATGCGCACGGTATCGTTTTCGTAGAAAAGTAAGATGTCGAACATTGTCTTTTCCTCGTCATTAACCAGAGAAGTTATTAGGTTAATGACATCTTGATTCTTTAATCTTACCTTTGCGTGTGGGAAGTTATCAAGTATCTCACATCTAGCATAGATACTCGTTAGTTATATTTATTACAAGTTGGGAAATTTGTTCAAAAATTTTTAAACATATTGCACTTTTACCAATTCAGTTCTAAAATTTTTTAATTTTAACAATTGAGTTCTCAACCTTTTCACTTTTTTCCAATTAAGTCCACACAGTTAATTTTGGATAAAAATCGATGACGTGAACATCAACTGTCCTACATAGCATGGCTGAATCTAATATGGATAATTTTTAATAATATTTTGATATATTTATAAAATTTTATTAATATTTTATTTTATTTTATCTTTTTTTTTTGTTATTGTGTCCATTGAATGAGGGTCGTTGGGCTCTCGCGAGGCCATGGATAGGGTGCTAATATTGATAATTTTTACAATTTTTTTATTTTATGAGATTTTTTTTAATATTTTAATTTGTTTGTCTCTTTTCTTTCTTTTTTCCTTTCTTTATTTGCCTTTTTTTTTTTTCCAAGCCTAGTGAGGATCTCTAGCCAACCCTTGCCGGTCATAGGTGAGGCACTGATTGACCCTCACTAACTGGGGGGTGAGGGTCGCCGGCCCTTTCTATGGTTGGCGAGGGTAGCCGACTCTTACCTGTGATTTGTAAGGGTCGTTCATGGGGCTTGATAGGAAAAAAGGAAAAGAAGGAAGGGAAAAAAAAATAAAAAAAAGTCAAATTTATAAATAATTGTTCACATTATGCTAGTTATCCTACGTGATACCATTGGCATCTAAATAAATGATTTTCAGTTAAAATTGATTAATGAATTCAATTGGTAAAAAGTCAAAAGGTTTATGACTCAAACGACAAAATCGAAAAATTGAAGATTGAATTGATTAAAGTGCAATACGTTTAAGACTTTTTGGATAATTTTTCTGTCACACCCCGAACCCTACGGGCTCGTAAACATCCTCCAACCTATCTGCATCCTCCTGGCCCGCGAGTCAGCGACGACCCAGGATGATTCGTCGCGACCAGGCGACGTGCACCTGTCAATCTCACCAACCTGAGGAAGCTAATCTCCAACCCATACATGCATACATACGATAGTGGGGTAGAGGTCAAAGGTACGCGGTCGACAATATCAGCCAAAACGCGAATACACATATGTAAGCATACTGAGCGTTAGGGTACAAACTACCAAAAAGAAAGATGCCAAAATACAATCCAAAAGTCCTACGCTTTGCCAGACCACTCAACCTAGTGTTTACCCCTGGTCAATATTGCTCCAGTCCGACTGCCATGGTAGCTCCTCTAGGTCCTCCTCAAACTCCGGGGAAGAAGGCTCAGTGTCCATCGATCTCCATCCGTCCTGGTGAGGGTAGCTGCTCGTCGACTCAAGGTCGAGGACCTCTCCACCAAAATTGGTGGGGCGCAGGAGGGAGGGGTCATCCATCTCCTCAATCGGGACGTCAAAGGCTCGCACTGGTCCCGTGAACACCTGATCTCTCCTAACCATCCATGCCTCATACCTATGAGGGATCAGGAGCGGACTGCCATGGTTTACCCAAATAGTGGTCAAGTGCCTGGCCCAGATAGTACCATCTCTCTTTGCAAAATGTCTCACGTCGGTCTCCACTTCCACTGGAAGTCTAAAAAGTATCGGGGGTATACCCATCACTGCAATCGGGGGTCTGAAAAGATTGGCAACCAACGTCAGTGAGTCGAAGACTCAATAAGCTCACCACTAATCCTAACGTAGGGTAAGATATGCTAGTCGGTTCGACCCTAACCTGAACTTCTAGGGCTAGCTAACACTTCCTAGCATGGCCCTCTCGAAGACGACATAAATAAGTTACAACGGGTGTAGACCAATCTACTAATAATCACGTATTTACATGGCAAAATCTCACATGCAGACATGAACAAACACAGCATGCCGATGCATCGGGTCTGATGCTCAATGCAGGATGCACAATGCCAAGTTACATAGTTACATACGACCACGAAGGGTCCGGCCCGCGTCTCATACGCTTCAGGCTTGTGTTCCAACCCGCGTGTGGTACGCTCCAGGTTGACACGCTTATCTCTCCAGCTACTCCGTGCCGCGCACGTCTGAACGCACATGCCTCCACCAAGAACCTTAGGTCGGCACACTTATCTCTCCACTTCCCATGCGCAAGCGCCTTATAGGGTCGTTCTCCCCTTATCGCTCCACATGAGAGTGCATGCCATGCCCATGCTCAGATCAATGCCAAAGCACATCACATATGCCACAATGCACAGATAACGTATTTTCAGTCAGTCAATCAACATGCGTGCATAACATGGCATGTCACAATACTCGATAGTAAAACGTGTTGTTCTACTCATCTACTCGACCCATTTCCGTCGAGCAACCACTTCCTATGCCTTTGAGCCCATATTCCTCTCAAGCCCAAGTTCCTGACCCATTAATCACTCTTGGCCCACTAGTCTCAATCAGACTCTTAGGTTTCCTCTCTAATTCGTCCCCGAACCATTTTTGACATTCCCTAACTCAAGATCACCTCACCTTGCTTAAGTTCTCAAGTAGGCCTATCGAGTCCATTTATTTAAGATTAGTTCATTTGAGCCCACCTTGATCTTCGGCTCGCATCTATGACTTGGGCCCATAAGATCTCATCCCAATCCATTCTAGGTAGCCCACTAAGCCCAATATTGCAAGCCCAATTTCCATTTTTACTCACATTTAGCCTTAAGCCTAATTGGGCCAACTAGTCCATTTCAAGCCCAATTCAAATCACGGCCCATGATTTCACTTAGGTCCACCAATTCTCTCATTTAAAATGCAAATCCAAACCAGCCCAATGGGCCCTAGAGTTCACGCCCAAGCCCACTACCATGGAAGCCCAACTCAAGTCCATTAAGCCCACTAATCCATTTTAGCCGAACAAGTTACCTAGTCCAATAGCCCATCTCACCACACACATACACGCCCCATTCCCCTTCCTACAGCCCTCACATGCCATATTTTCACCTAACAGCAGATCCATAAGCCCACGAATCGGTCCGTCCTTCCTTGAACTAAAATCGGCCTAACCGTTCTAAGCGATTCTCATATTTTCTAGCCCATATGCATGTCATAAACAATCTACCAACCAAACCAACATCACATACAATATTCATAGGCTAAGATTAGTGGATATGCTTACCAAAATGGGACTTGATTTGGTGACGGTGAAGAAGGAGCTCACGGTGGCCGAAATAAGGCTCACGGCCAACGGCGAAGGGGACGGTGGCATGGACTGTTCCGGCGGCTCCAAGAGACTCCAAAGGCCTAAAAACAATGATTCTAGGCATTAGGGATGCTAAGGAGTTGGGTGGAACAAGTTTGGGTGGCCGGAGTTCCAACGGTGCAAAAACGACGAATGGAGGAGCATAGAGAACGAGGTCTAGTTGGGGCTTCAAATGGGGGATTTAGGCCACGAAAATGAAGAGGTGAAGGACTAAGGGGACTTATCAAGATGGTGAGAGGACGTGGGGGTGGTGGACGATGGCGATGGGCGGCGGGCTGGCGGCGTTCTTCCTCGGGTGGTGGCCGGCCAAAGTGAAGAGAGGAGAGGGGAGAATTTCGGGAGAGGGGGAGAGGAAGAGGGGTCGGCCGAATGAGGGGGTGAGAGGGAGAGAGAAGATTATAATGGGGAAAAGTCCAAAAATTCAAAATTAGAGATAGTGGGTTAGGTGGATTAGTTGGTGAGGTTTATGTGATTGATAGATTGTACTTGATTGACCTTGAAATGACTTGATGGAACTTGATTTGACAAGATTGATTGATGTGATAACTGATGGGACATTGCCTCGGGATGCGTGCTAAATGCACCGATCGGGTCCTGAGCGCGAACGAACCTCGAACTGAAATTGATACTGTACTGATGTGCTCGTTCTAAAATAATTCTAACTATTCCAATTCTAAGGACTAAGCATTGATCGGGGCAGTTCGGTAAAATTCTATCCCATATCTTACTTCGCGACGTTCGCCGGCTGTCTGCCTGACTGGCTACGCTTCTGCAACTGAATCCAATTCTCCATTGTAACCATCATAAAAATTCGATTGTCCAAGATCGGAATTTATTTCGTGGCCAAATCCATTAAATACGACTCCATCGAAATCTCAGACCAACGAGTGACTGTTTAGGAAAATATTTTAGGTAACCCTTCCCCTTCGGTTAGTCGTCTCAGAGTAGCTAATTCTGAGTAAGAATTCGATTAGAGCGTATTAATGAAATATATCCATTCTGTACTGAGATCCTGATAATTGGGTCGGATTTTCAGACTGTCATATTTTCCCTAATTGTAGTTGGGACAGCATAAGCTTGAGAGAGCCGTGCTAAGCATGTGCACTATTTTGTCAAAGAGTAACTATTCATTCCCATTCAGTAATTCATTAGCTTTCCCTCGACGGCTCATCCCAAGAAAAGTTGTTGCACCTTATGAAGTTTTAGGTCCTCAATCACTTCACATCAATGTCTATATCGATAATCTGTGACCTATCCAACAGAATTTTGCGCACTAAGTGCATGAAAAAGTAAAAACCTATAATCTAGGGAGAGCATTAGCTATGGTGAGCAATTAAATGTTACCGTGGGTCAACAGAATAATTCTCACTGATTACGGATGACGCTGGAATTTTCCATAAAAGGATAATTCAATAAGGGGATTGATTATATAACAATATTAGGGTGACTATTATGTTAACAGTTTATTTTAGATCACAAAAATAAATAATAAATAATTTAAAATTATTGTTCGGATCTGCTCTTTTAATAATTTGTGACTTACAATGTATTGCTATTCTCACGGTCATCCTAAAATTGTTATGCGAGCAAAATCTATTAGATAATTAGGCAGATTTTGCCTCACCACATTCAATCATCTCCCAAATAATTGCACCGATTTCATCGTCTTCATGATCAATCTCCGCGCACCTTTTCTCGGTTCCTCTTGGGGGCGTCACCTAAAAACTAGAAAGATGAAGTTTCTAGCTACCAACTAGGAAATTAAATTTAACAAACACGCCAACAATTGAGATCAGCAAAAATCTATCTATGTTAAATCTACCTATGGACAAACGTTGGTCGCCCTTGTGGACACCTAAATTTTAATTTTTCTTTTTTCATTCATGTTACACAAAATTGAGAATTAATTCTCATCAAAAATATTTTCTCATACGTTGGATATTTATTTTTCCTGCATTGTATTTTGCATGGACGGTGGGGAATGGAACTTAATTCGACAAGCGGTGGACCAAAGTTCACAAACTAGAATTCGGCTAAGTAAGGGAGCAATTGCCAAAAATTCATCAAGGTCTTGGGGCCTAATTTGAGCCTAAATCAGCCCATTTAATGTTTAATTAAAAAAGAAAGGGCCTTTTATGGAGCAGAATATTTTGTTACTGGATTATATTGCGATTATTCGAAGTTGAGGGACTATTTCGTAATTAAATAAAAGCACAAACCTACCTGATCATTATAAATACACATAGGGTTCACGTTTGGAAAAGCTCAAAAAATCTGAAGCTTTCTGGAGAGTGAGGGAGAAATAGGTTTTCTTGGTGTTTTCTTCCGTGCTCCGGGGGGCACACTTCATATAGACTTCTTGGCAAAAAAAGTGAAAGGAGAAGTGAGAGCAAGGTTTTGTACATCCTTCAAAGCTGAAGCCACTCATGAGCGAAGTTCCTCCTAGGTGAATATCTTGCTGCCACTGTATTCTGTCTTTGCTCGACGGTGCTTCTCTACTTCTGCTCTCCACGTTGCCTCATGTTGCTCGTGATCTCTCGCGATGTCCGAAGTTGCACTCGCTGCTTGGTGCGATCCCCAACAATTAACACCTCTGTTGGTGTTATCGTCCAACCCCGTTGGTTACTGTTTTGCTTGGTGAATCACTCGCTATTTTAGGGGGCTATTTCTTCACTGGTTTGCTGCTGTCTAGAGGCGATTTTTATTGCTATTCGGAGTCCGAAACAGGACTGTTCTGGACGTTTTTATACTAAATTAGCGCAGGGTTTTGGCTTGCGGTTCGAAGCCGATTCTTACATCGTCTTCGTGCAATTTCCCCATTGTTCAGAGCTGATTTTTCAAGTGATTGGTGTTGCTGCGAGCCGAGTCTCATTGAAGCCTTCAACTTGAGCAACCGAGTCTCATACGTGCGTAAACAGCCATCGAGCCAGTTTGCAGAGTGCAAACTTGGTCGTCAAGTTTTGGTGCAAATTCAAAAGAGGAAAAGAAATCTTGCAAATCTAGGTAAATTATCTAAATTGGATTTTCTGAATATTTGATTGCATATTTTGATTAACTGAATTTGCATATCTAAAAGAAATCGTGTTGCAAGATTGAGACATTCACTTGCCTTAATTCGAAGATTGCATGTTAAATTTGAAAACTGAAAAAATTTTGAATATTTCTTGCAATATATCTTGATTGCTTAATTTGCAAGATTGCACGTCAAGATCGAACATTGAATTTTCTTTTTTTGAAATCTTGCAAGTATATCTTTTGTTTGAATTGGAAAGATTGTGATTCAATATGAATATTTTGGAATCTTTATAATAATCTTGTGATAATTAAAATTCTCTGAAGATACTCAAAGATACCCAAAAATATTTCAAGATGTGATTGATTAGGAAAATTTCTTAATCCGCAACCGCATACATGGAAATAAGTCAATTTATCAGGCTTTAGATGGAATTATTTTCATAGCGATTCAAATTTTAGGATCAATCTATGAGGCTTTAGATCGAAACTTAATTTGAAAAAAATAGCAGTAATTATCTTTTAATTTTTGCAACTTGAATTTTAAATTTCATCCATAAAAACAAAAAAAAAATCCCTAAAAAATCCCTAAAAAAATTGCACCTTTAAACTTTAAGTGAGAATTCATCAAAATTGTCAAATTGAACATTTTCATGAAATTGGTACCGAAAGAGCATCAATTGAAAAATTGATGTAACCAAGTCCCAAACATAAAATCTTTGGTTCGTAGAAATAACTTAGTTCTCTCACTAATTTACTTAGGTTTCTAATCAACCTACAAAAAAACGATTAGTGGCGGCTCCGAAAATTTAAAAATCTTTTGTAAGATAATCATTTGAATGATAATTCACAATTTGATAGAAATTAGGAGAGTTCGAGCTAAATTAATTGATCTAATTAATTAATTTAGCAATCCATTAACCTAAGAATTGAAAAATCCGAATTTTTAGGTCGCGATAGCCCTTAATAGTAATGAATTCTTATAAGTTGGAATGGATCACCCTTAACTTGAATTGCGCGGGAAGAAAATTGGGAGAAAAAAAAATTAAATACAAGAATAAATTAAATGAAAGGATTTTGGTCTTTTCTTTTAATAGAATCTCGATTGGTGTAAGAGGGAAAACAAAAACAACAGATTCATGAATTACTTTTCTATTATTTTGGATATAAATTAAGATAGTAAAAGATATGTTGATTACTTGTTAATCGTCTTGATTGTTCTAAATTAACTTATGTGTGGTGAGAATACGCACACACTTTATCACGAAATATTTTCACCAAAATTAAAAGTTTGAAGTTGTGATTTGGTTTCACTACAAAAAAAAGGCCATTTAGCCACGAAAAATTAGCGACGAAATTAATTCGTCGCTAATTTGCGACGATATTTGCGACTAAAAAATATTCATCGCTAATTTGCGACGCATTTTGCGACAAAAAAAAATTCCTCACTAATTTAGCGACAAAAACATATTCGTCGCTAATTTGCGACGAATTTAACGACGAAAAGATATTCGTCGCTAATTTGCGACGAATTTAGCGACGAAAAAATATTCGTCGCTAATTTGCGACGAATTTTGCCACAAAAATATTCCTCACTAATTTGTGACGACTTTTGCAACGAAAAAAATTTGTGACTAATTTGCAACGAATTTTGTGACGGAAAAAGTTTCATAATTATGCGACGAAAATTAATTTGTCACTAATTCGCGACGAATTTTGCAACGAAAATTTCTTTCGTCGCAAATTCCACAAAAAATTTGATTTTAGGCACGAAATTAGCGAAATTAGCGACAAGCTATAAAATTTCATAGCTACATTAGCCACGAAAGGCATTTTTTCGTGGCTAATTAGCCACGAAATTCAGTTTTCGTGGCTAATTAGCCACGAAATTCTATTTTTCGTGGCTAATTATTGTTGTTGTTGTTAATTTTTTTATTATTATATACTGTCGCTCTTGTTGTCGTTTTTACGGTTCTATGTTATTGTTGTTATTATTATTGTGATATTTTATTTTTTAACGGAATTGGATTGATGTTAATTTTGTTGTTAATCGTCGAAATAGTTTCATCTTAATTTAAATGTGGCGGCGCACTCACAATATTGACCGGTCCTGACTTTTGATAATATATAAATAGTGACACGTTGATTCTCGTATAACAATTTCAAATATCGAATTATTTGACAATAGTTTCTTTAAATGTCACAGCCCTCCCTGGTCACGGGCAAGGGCCTCCATGCTCTCACCGATCGATAGGCAAGGGCGTGGTAAAATGTGAAAATATTTAGCATTCAATATTAATTGAAAAGCAACAGTTAAGGACTAAATTGAAAAATTAAATAGTTTAAATTCATATTGGTACCCACATAATAGGTTTAGGACTAATTGAATAATTTTCTTCATCTTTTTGTCATTAATGATGAATGCATAGTATATTAGATTATGAACTCATAAATTGCCTATACATCATATTCTCCGACCGCAAATAATGAAAAAAAAATGGTACATGGATGAACATAAACATGTCACCGCTAAGTAAAGATTAACTTACAACTCTAAACAATGAATTTAGTGCATCTTGAGCAAACAAAATCATTCGTCGCAAATTAGCGATGACTGGAAAGTTCGTCGCTAATCAGCCACTACAAAAAAAAAAGGGCTTTTAGCCACGAAAATAATTCGTCGCAAATTAACGACAAAAATAGCCGTCGATGGAGAGTACATTTTCAAAGAGTACATTTTCTTATATTCTTCAGTAATTGTGCTTCTAATTAGAATGTTGTGCTTGATTATCCAATCTAAATTAGATTATATGATATTATTGTTTAGGCTCGAATTAGATTAATTAGCCACAAATTTTCTAAATTGGATTAATTAGCCATGAATTTTCGAAATTGGATTAATTAGCCACGAATTTTCTAAATTCGTCGCTAATTAGCCATGAATTTTCTAAATTCGTCGCTAATTAGCCATGAATATTAGAAATTCGTCGCTAAACTGACATCATCCATTAGCCACGAATTTTCTAAATTCGTCGCTAAACCGACATTGTTCATTAGCCACGAATTTTCTATATTCGTCGCTAATTAGCCACGAATATTAGAAATTCGTCGCTAAACTGACATCATCCATTAGCCACGAATTTTCTAAATTCGTCGCTAAACCGACATTGTTAATTAGCCACGAATTTTCTAAATTCGTCGCTAAGTAGCGACGAATTTGGAAATTCGTCGCGAAACTAAAGCATGAGCTCGGACCCCACAAAAAAAAAAAAAAAAGCTATAGCGTGAGCTGCTTATTTCTCTCTCTCTCTTCTCTCTCTGACCATCTCGCCGTCCATTTCCTTCCAAAACCAATGGCCACAGATCTCCATCCGCGTCCTTGCTCCTCATTGGCCAATCTCCACTCATCCCCTGAAAACTACATAAAATCCAGAATGAACTGCAACTCCTTCGTCAGACTCGCCATCTCCCATACTCCCGTCCCGCTCGAGCTCACTCCCAACGCGTGCAAGTGAGAGACAATTCTCCATTCCACCATGGTCGGAAAAGGAAGGCACTGGGCAGCTCCCCCTCGGCGAAGAAGCTGAGCTCCTCCCGTCCCCGAGTGTCCATCTCCCCTGAATCAGCCAGTCTTTTTTCCTTTTTTACCTCCAGACTTCCTCTACTCGCCGGACATGGACCAACCCCCCCTGTGTGTGTCTTTCTTTTTTCTTGTCCAGAACCCCCATCGCCTGTGAAGACCTTCATCGCCCTCCTCTTGCAAGTGCCTCGTTCAAATTGCCATAGTTTCCTTGGAAGAGCTTGGGGAGGTCCGAGGGCCGAGAGGTGCTTGAGCTGAACTCAGACAGCGAAGAAGACGGAGATGGCGGGAGAGATAAATTAGCCACGAAAATAATAAATTCGTCGCTAAATTAACAAAGGAAGTGACGAAATTAAGAAAATGTATTCATGGCTAATTTAGCCACGAATTTATTGTTTTTGGTCGCTAAATTTTCTACCCGCCATAGCATGTTAGCCACGAATTTACTAATTTCGTGGCTAATTTAGCCACGAATTTACTGTTTTCGTGGCTAATTTAGCCACGAATTTACTGTTTTCGTCGCTAAATTTTCTAATTGTCATCGCAAGTTAGCCACGAATTTAATAATTTCGTGGCTAATTTAGCGACGAATTTACTATTTTCGTGGCTAATGTAGCCACGAATATGTTTCGTCGCAAATTAGCGACAAAATTACTCGCGGCAAAATTCGTCGCTAATTTGCGACGAAACATATTCGTGGCTACATTAGCCACGAAAATAGTAAATTCGTCGCTAAATTAGCCACGAAATTATTAAATTCGTGGCTAACTTGCGATGACAATTAGAAAATTTAGCGACGAAAACAGTAAATTCGTGGCTAAATTAGCCACGAAAACAGTAAATTCGTGGCTAAATTAGCCACGAAATTAGTAAATTCGTGGCTAACATGCTATGGCGGGTAGAAAATTTAGCGACCAAAACAATAAATTCGTGGCTAAATTAGCCATGAATACATTTTCTTAATTTCGTCACTTCCTTTGTTAATTTAGCGACGAATTTATTATTTTCGTGGCTAATTTATCTCTCCCGCCATCTCCGTCTTCTTCGCTGTCTGAGTTCAGCTCAAGCACCTCTCGGCCCTCGGACCTCCCCAAGCTCTTCCAAGGAAACTATGGCAATTTGAACGAGGCACTTGCAAGAGGAGGGCGATGAAGGTCTTCACAGGCGATGGGGGTTCTGGACAAGAAAAAAGAAAGACACACACAGGGGGGGTTGGTCCATGTCCGGCGAGTAGAGGAAGTCTGGAGGTAAAAAAGGAAAAAAGACTGGCTGATTCAGGGGAGATGGACACTCGGGGACGGGAGGAGCTCAGCTTCTTCGCCGAGGGGGAGCTGCCCAGTGCCTTCCTTTTCCGACCATGGTGGAATGGAGAATTGTCTCTCACTTGCACGCGTTGGGAGTGAGCTCGAGCGGGACGGGAGTATGGGAGATGGCGAGTCTGACGAAGGAGTTGCAGTTCATTCTGGATTTTATGTAGTTTTCAGGGGATGAGTGGAGATTGGCCAATGAGGAGCAAGGACGCGGATGGAGATCTGTGGCCATTGGTTTTGGAAGGAAATGGACGGCGAGATGGTCAGAGAGAGAAGAGAGAGAGAGAAATAAGCAGCTCACGCTATAGCTTTTTTTTTTTTTTTGTGGGGTCCGAGCTCATGCTTTAGTTTCGCGACGAATTTCCAAATTCGTCGCTACTTAGCGACGAATTTAGAAAATTCGTGGCTAATTAACAATGTCGGTTTAGCGACGAATTTAGAAAATTCGTGGCTAATGGATGATGTCAGTTTAGCGACGAATTTCTAATATTCGTGGCTAATTAGCGACGAATATAGAAAATTCGTGGCTAATGAACAATGTCGGTTTAGCGACGAATTTAGAAAATTCGTGGCTAATGGATGATGTCAGTTTAGCGACGAATTTCTAATATTCATGGCTAATTAGCGACGAATTTAGAAAATTCATGGCTAATTAGCGACGAATTTAGAAAATTCGTGGCTAATTAATCCAATTTCGAAAATTCATGGCTAATTAATCCAATTTAGAAAATTTGTGGCTAATTAATCTAATTCGAGCCTAAACAATAATATCATATAATCTAATTTAGATTGGATAATCAAGCACAACATTCTAATTAGAAGCACAATTACTGAAGAATATAAGAAAATGTACTCTTTGAAAATGTACTCTCCATCGACGGCTATTTTTGTCGTTAATTTGCGACGAATTATTTTCGTGGCTAAAAGCCCTTTTTTTTTTGTAGTGGCTGATTAGCGACGAACTTTCCAGTCATCGCTAATTTTGCGACGAATGATTTTGTTTGCTCAAGATGCACTAAATTCATTGTTTAGAGTTGTAAGTTAATCTTTACTTAGCGGTGACATGTTTATGTTCATCCATGTACCATTTTTTTTTTCATTATTTGCGGTCGGAGAATATGATGTATAGGCAATTTATGAGTTCATAATCTAATATACTATGCATTCATCATTAATGACAAAAAGATGAAGAAAATTATTCAATTAGTCCTAAACCTATTATGTGGGTACCAATATGAATTTAAACTATTTAATTTTTCAATTTAGTCCTTAACTGTTGCTTTTCAATTAATATTGAATGCTAAATATTTTCACATTTTACCACGCCCTTGCCTATCGATCGGTGAGAGCATGGAGGCCCTTGCCCGTGACCAGGGAGGGCTGTGACATTTAAAGAAACTATTGTCAAATAATTCGATATTTGAAATTGTTATACGAGAATCAACGTGTCACTATTTATATATTATCAAAAGTCAGGACCGGTCAATATTGTGAGTGCGCCGCCACATTTAAATTAAGATGAAACTATTTCGACGATTAACAACAAAATTAACATCAATCCAATTCCGTTAAAAAATAAAATATCACAATAATAATAACAACAATAACATAGAACCGTAAAAACGACAACAAGAGCGACAGTATATAATAATAAAAAAATTAACAACAACAACAATAATTAGCCACGAAAAATAGAATTTCGTGGCTAATTAGCCACGAAAACTGAATTTCGTGGCTAATTAGCCACGAAAAAATGCCTTTCGTGGCTAATGTAGCTATGAAATTTTATAGCTTGTCGCTAATTTCGCTAATTTCGTGCCTAAAATCAAATTTTTTGTGGAATTTTGCGACGAAAGAAATTTTCGTTGCAAAATTCGTCGCGAATTAGTGACAAATTAATTTTCGTCGCATAATTATGAAACTTTTTCCGTCACAAAATTCGTTGCAAATTAGTCACAAATTTTTTTCGTTGCAAAAGTCGTCACAAATTAGTGAGGAATATTTTTTGTGGCAAAATTCGTCGCAAATTAGCGACGAATATTTTTTCGTCGCTAAATTCGTCGCAATTAGCGACGAATATCTTTTCGTCGTTAAATTCGTCGCAAATTAGCGACGAATATGTTTTTGTCGCTAAATTAGTGAGGAATTTTTTTTTGTCGCAAAATGCGTCGCAAATTAGCGATGAATATTTTTTAGTCGCAAATATCGTCGCAAATTAGCGACGAATTAATTTCGTCGCTAATTTTTCGTGGCTAAATGGCCTTTTTTTTGTAGTGAAACCAAATCACAACTTCAAACTTTTAATTTTGGTGAAAATATTTCGTGATAAAGTGTGTGCGTATTCTCACCACACATAAGTTAATTTAGAACAATCAAGACGATTAACAAGTAATCAACATATCTTTTACTATCTTAATTTATATCCAAAATAATAGAAAAGTAATTCATGAATCTGTTGTTTTTGTTTTTCCTCTTACACCAATCGAGATTCTATTAAAAGAAAAGACCAAAATCCTTTCATTCTAATTTATTCTTGTATTTAATTTTTTTTTCTCCCAATTTTCTTCCCGCGCAATTCAAGTTAAGGGTGATCCATTCCAACTTATAAGAATTCATTACTATTAAGGGCTATCGCGACCTAAAAATTCGGATTTTTCAATTCTTAGGTTAATGGATTGCTAAATTAATTAATTAGATCAATTAATTTAGCTCGAACTCTCCTAATTTCTATCAAATTGTGAATTATCATTCAAATGATTATCTTACAAAAGATTTTTAAATTTTCGGAGCCGCCACTAATCGTTTTTTTGTAGGTTGATTAGAAACCTAAGTAAATTAGTGAGAGAACTAAGTTATTTCTACGAACCAAAGATTTTATGTTTGGGACTTGGTTACATCAATTTTTCAATTGATGCTCTTTCGGTACCAATTTCATGAAAATGTTCAATTTGACAATTTTGATGAATTCTCACTTAAAGTTTAAAGGTGCAATTTTTTTAGGGATTTTTTAGGGATTTTTTTTTTGTTTTTATGGATGAAATTTAAAATTCAAGTTGCAAAAATTAAAAGATAATTACTGCTATTTTTTTCAAATTAAGTTTCGATCTAAAGCCTCATAGATTGATCCTAAAATTTGAATCGCTATGAAAATAATTCCATCTAAAGCCTGATAAATTGACTTATTTCCATGTATGCGGTTGCGGATTAAGAAATTTTCCTAATCAATCACATCTTGAAATATTTTTGGGTATCTTTGAGTATCTTCAGAGAATTTTAATTATCACAAGATTATTATAAAGATTCCAAAATATTCATATTGAATCACAATCTTTCCAATTCAAACAAAAGATATACTTGCAAGATTTCAAAAAAAGAAAATTCAATGTTCGATCTTGACGTGCAATCTTGCAAATTAAGCAATCAAGATATATTGCAAGAAATATTCAAAATTTTTTCAGTTTTCAAATTTAACATGCAATCTTCGAATTAAGGCAAGTGAATGTCTCAATCTTGCAACACGATTTCTTTTAGATATGCAAATTCAGTTAATCAAAATATGCAATCAAATATTCAGAAAATCCAATTTAGATAATTTACCTAGATTTGCAAGATTTCTTTTCCTCTTTTGAATTTGCACCAAAACTTGACGACCAAGTTTGCACTCTGCAAACTGGCTCGATGGCTGTTTACGCACGTATGAGACTCGGGTTGCTCAAGTTGAAGGCTTCAATGAGACTCGGCTCGCAGCAACACCAATCACTTGAAAAATCAGCTCTGAACAATGGGGAAATTGCACGAAGACGATGTAAGAATCGGCTTCGAACCGCAAGCCAAAACCCTGCGCTAATTTAGTATAAAAACGTCCAGAACAGTCCTGTTTCGGACTCCGAATAGCAATAAAAATCGCCTCTAGACAGCAGCAAACCAGTGAAGAAATAGCCCCCTAAAATAGCGAGTGATTCACCAAGCAAAACAGTAACCAACGGGGTTGGACGATAACACCAACAGAGGTGTTAATTGTTGGGGATCGCACCAAGCAGCGAGTGCAACTTCGACATCGCGAGAGATCACGAGCAACATGAGGCAACGTGGAGAGCAGAAGTAGAGAAGCACCGTCGAGCAAAGACAGAATACAGTGGCAGCAAGATATTCACCTAGGAGGAACTTCGCTCATGAGTGGCTTCAGCTTTGAAGGATGTACAAAACCTTGCTCTCACTTCTCCTTTCACTTTTTTTGCCAAGAAGTCTATATGAAGTGTGCCCCCCGGAGCACGGAAGAAAACCACCAAGAAAACCTATTTCTCCCTCACTCTCCAGAAAGCTTCAGATTTTTTTGAGCTTTTCCAAACGTGAACCCTATGTGTATTTATAATGATCAGGTAGGGTTTGTGCTTTTTATTTAATTACGAAATAGTCCCTCAACTTCGAATAATCGCAATATAATCCAGTAACAAAATATTCTGCTCCATAAAAGGCCCTTTCTTTTTTAATTAAACATTAAATGGGCTGATTTAGGCTCAAATTAGGCCCCAAGACCTTGATGAATTTTTGGCAATTGCTCCCTTACTTAGCCGAATTCTAGTTTGTGAACTTTGGTCCACCGCTTGTCGAATTAAGTTCCATTCCCCACCGTCCATGCAAAATACAATGCAGGAAAAATAAATATCCAACGTATGAGAAAATATTTTTGATGAGAATTAATTCTCAATTTTGTGTAACATGAATGAAAAAAGAAAAATTAAAATTTAGGTGTCCACAAGGGCGACCAACGTTTGTCCATAGGTAGATTTAACATAGATAGATTTTTGCTGATCTCAATTGTTGGCGTGTTTGTTAAATTTAATTTCCTAGTTGGTAGCTAGAAACTTCATCTTTCTAGTTTTTAGGTGGACGCCCCCAAGAGGAACCGAGAAAAGGTGCGCGGAGATTGATCATGAAGACGATGAAATCGGTGCAATTATTTGGGAGATGATTGAATGTGGTGAGGCAAAATCTGCCTAATTATCTAATAGATTTTGCTCGCATAACAATTTTAGGATGACCGTGAGAATAGCAATACATTGTAAGTCACAAATTATTAAAAGAGCAGATCCGAACAATAATTTTAAATTATTTATTATTTATTTTTTGTGATCTAAAATAAACTGTTAACATAATAGTCACCCTAATATTGTTATATAATCAATCCCCTTATTGAATTATCCTTTTATGGAAAATTCCAGCGTCATCCGTAATCAGTGAGAATTATTCTGTTGACCCACGGTAACATTTAATTGCTCACCATAGCTAATGCTCTCCCTAGATTATAGGTTTTTACTTTTTCATGCACTTAGTGCGCAAAATTCTGTTGGATAGGTCACAGATTATCGG
>JAGVVM010004034.1:0-23451 GCA_019149425.1 Psidium friedrichsthalianum
TTGAGAGAGAATCACCAAGAACTTCCGTCAGAGAGTATATGAGGAGGGAGGTTCGGGTTTGTCTTCAAGGGTGGATCGAGAAGAGCACATTAAGTCCCACCAAACAAGGAAGAGGATTGTGGTGGCCATAAGAAAACACTCAAGCCAGAGAGTTCCCAAGCGCCATACAGGAGTGGCTTGTATGTAGTCCACTTTTTGCAATTGTTTTAAGGTTTTCTTTTGTGCTCTTTGTTTGTTTTTTGTTATGCCTATTTAGTTAATTTGTGCACATCTATGTGGCAGGCCGAGTCAACTATTAGGTCAGCTTCATAATCAAAATTCGTAAAAACTCAATTGGGTATTGTTCAGAGTCAGACAACGACTTCTAGTTTATGAATTCATGCCAAGGGGAGTTTCGGAGAAACCATTTGTTCAGAGTAAGTTCCTTTTCATTACTAGCAATTACGCATGCTGGTTCAGACATATGCGCTGTTTTCATGATTCAAAGATCCTGAAATATTCATAATTTGGAAGCAAGATCCTGAAACATGTCACTGCGATTGTTCTCTCAATTAGTATGATCATGTGGTACAAGTCATGAGAATTCGGCACCTGTCTCTTATGCTTGCGAGCAATGCCCATGGGAGTCAGCAGCCACAAGAGCTAGAAATATATAGATGAGTTGTTGTGCTTAGCAAGGAAGAAAAATGCTTTTAAATTACATACGACAATGTCAAAGAAAGGGCAAAAAAATCTGTGACGGGCGTTCGTGTGAACTGTGCATGCGACAGTTTTAGCTGTATTATTGTTCGTTGTCTCATGAGAGTGGGCTTGGGTGCTTAGTAAGGTGAGTTGGGAGGAAGACTTCTGAAATAGACTATTCGTCTTCCCAACAAACTTTATATAATTAGTCATTAGTGCGATAAGATGTCAATACATATTCAGATGTCGATTAAGGAATTGTCTCGGGCTTGAAAGCTCCAGAGAGAGGATGCGTCGAGAAAAACTCGGGTAGGAGGTCAATTGAGGAGGGTTTATAGAAGTGATTCCAGCAATGATGCCATTAACTGATGCCATGTGGCTCACAGCAGTTGTATGCTCCGTGGGTATATCGAGCTGAACGTTCGGATAACTTATGTTATCCAACAACATGTGATGGCTTCACTTTGCCCCATATAATTTCTTCTGTTGGTTTAAAAGAAAAAGCCTGCTGGTTGTAAAGTTCATTTCCTGTGGTAGTGTATCCTGTGCTTGAAGCTTAGTTCTCATGGGATTGCCTTTTGTTTTAGTGCAGAAGGGTAAACCTATGGCTTGGTCTACGCGGATGAATATTGTGATTGTGTTGCCCGCGGACGTCCTTCTTGCATAGTTTAGACGCAAATGTAATTTCCGTGACTTGAAGGCATCAACATTCTGCTTGACTCGGTATGCTTCATTAGTGAAATTTTGATTTGCTCTACTGTAGACCTGGATATGGATTTGACATTTCATGCAGTACTTGAGTAGCTCCATGTATGCAGGATTTCAATCAAAACTTTCAGATTTTGGCTTGGCAAGGATGGCCTAGTGGAGATGAAACCATGTTTCCACCCGAGTGGTGGGAACTCGGGGTTATGCGGCACCTGAATATGTTGCGACAGGTCAAAATCTTTTTTCTGTGAGATATGTGATTTATGATCTTAATATCGAAAGCGTTGGTGAGCAACGACCACACACTTTGAATTTGTTATACAAGTAGCTGACTTTCGTCATTCATTGCTCTTGTTTAATACGCTTCAAATCCCCGCTATTCTGCATACTTAAATATTGGGTCATTCATTTCGAGAGATCCATCTGATGCCAAAAGCCAATCTATCTCAGTTGCATATGACCGTTGATATGTCCTTCTTACAAACAATTTTCGACCATTATACAGAACACATATATTTCGAGGTTCCTTTGTTGCCTCCAAGTGAAATAAGGAACCGAGGCAAAACAATCTGTCGACCATTATATACTTCAATTTCTGGAGAGGCATCTTTCATCCTCGGACCATGATTACTCAAGTTCTTCATTCTGCAGACCACAGTTGCTCGATTCTCTTATGTAACCTTGAGCATGTGACTTTCTTCTGTTATGTCAAGATGAAAAGTAGATGCCTCAAAAACTGTGAGCTGCTACCTCGGCTAACCGATTGTAAATTACAGGTCACTTGACCCCAAAGAGCGACGTTTACAGCTTCGGCGTTGTCTTGCTAGAGCTGCTAACAGGAAGGCGGGCCATGGATGATGAGAGAGGCGGGTTGCGGACGAGACCCTCGTGGAGTGGGCGAAGCCGTTTCTAAATGACACGAGACGAGTGTTGAGAATCATGGACATGAGGTTGGGAGGTCAATACTTCAAGAAGGAAGCTCAAGGCGCGGCCGCTCTTGCACTGCGATGCCTCCATACAGATCCCAAGAATAGACCGCTCATGACCGAAGCCCTATCCACGTTAGAGCAACTCCAGACAACAAAGCAGCCACCGAGGCACCCGGCATAACGAGATAGATGTTTCCGCGACTACAAAGCATCGTACACAGGCGCATTAGGACTATAGAGATGATCTTGCTCCAGTACACCATTCCTATGTATAAATGAATGCATATTCTGCTACGTCAGTATGCAAAATCTGTTTCATCAACAAAGGAGTGAAAAGCTACAACTTTCTCATGCCATTCAGCAGATAAAAGTTGGAAAGCCACTGCAAAAGTTAGTCACAACGGTGGTTTATGACTTGACCCACCATCGTTTGTGGTCTAAGTTCCTAACCAAAATATGGGTCCCTCAAGTCTTGTTTAGATTGTTCCGATATTTTGCCTCTTTTGTTTCAAAATAAAAAATCGTATTATATAAAATCTTCAAGTTCTTCGGGTTTCATCACAGAACAAGCAAGTTAAACCGATGCTGTTTTTACCTCAAGAATCGGGAACCGGACCAGTGGTCCCGGTTTCCAATTTTCCGAAATCAAGAACCAGATCGGATCGATTGATCCGGTCCGGCTCTTGAGTGGTTCCATTGGACCAGAAGCATGCAAAAAAAATGCACCATTCATGCTATAGTTCAGGAACAAAAAAAGGAAAATGTAAAGATGACTATCTACTGTGCTTCTTCTCGTAAATGCAATGCATACATGTCAATGTCACGTCAAAGAAGAGTACTGACATATCACATCTTCCATATTAGTGTTTTAGTTTTGATAGATTTTAGGTTACTTTTAAAAATAAAAAATAAAAATAAAAATTTCGACCAATTCAGTCCGGTCCTAAGCCACTAGAACCGACAATCAGACCGCCCGGTCATTGGATCCAAGTTTAAGAACCATGAACTGGACCGCCGGCCTCTAGAATCAGGAACTGGACCACCGATCTTGGTTCGGTCGAGGCGGTCCTAGTCTGGTTAGTCCAATTTGCTCACCCCTAGTTCTTAACAAGCTTTTGAGAATATTATGGTCTCTGCCGCTGACATGTTCTGCTCCCCTCAAGTTCTTTGAACTGTTAAGGTGTCCTCATGTTCCTTGCAAATCCAGTCTGCTGACGTCTTTGCGTGATTAGGAAATTTCTATTTCCTCGATTGGATTCACAAATTTTTCTGGCACTTCCCATTAGAGAGATACGGATCTGCAACATCAAGACGCTTATTTAATGATATTATGAGATGTCATGCTTCCAGTTATCTATGGCGGCCAAGCTTTTGGTGGGGTTTGGAATTTCACAGCAATTGGGAAATTTTTTGCACAGATTTGTGTTGCGAAGAGGGCCATGCCGACCAACTTCCTGTATGGTTGGCTGTGATTGGCCGAAATGGAATCCACTGACATACATGGTGGACTAGGTGAATTTGCATTATTTACATGGAACCAATAAGAGTTATACACATAAATTCAAAGTACTTCAAGCTTATGGCCAGAGAGTTCCAATAAATCGTGGCCTGCTTTTTGACGGGAAAACATTAAACCTCCAACACAGCGGCGACAAGTGAATCTTTTTCTAGCGTTCAATGTCCAAAAATTCTTCCTTTCTCTGCTTTCAGCCTTCTGTGTTACCCCCTCCCCACGGAGATGATAAACGTAGCACATATTAGTGTGGCAACATAGGCCTGCGTACTATTTGAGAGAGACCAAGATAAGGAACTTGCTCTGCTTGCGGGAGAGGACAACACGAACGCCATTTTGTGGAAGGAAATGTTGCAGAAAGTGTGTTTCTTGAAGGTTTTGGTGGTGAGCTTGGTGGTTGCAGCTTCTGGTGCAGATAAATTTAGCAGACATGATTTCCCTCCTGGCTTTGTCTTTGGCGCAGGCACTTCAGCTTATCAAGTGGGTCTTCAATCTCTCTCTCTCTCTCTCTCTCTCTCTCTCTCTCTCTCTCTCTCTCAACAAGCAATTGGGTCTTCAATTTTGGATCCCTGATTCTATCTGTCATCCTTTGCTTATGTAGATTTTCAGTACTTGTTTACATTATCATTTAATATTGTTCTCTCTTTTCCTTTTTCAAGGTTGAAGGTGCAGCAGACCAAGATGGGAGGACTCCAAGCATATTCGACACCTTTGCCCATTCAGGTAAGTAATCCCTATCACCTCCCTGAAAAGCATGACCGTATTTTTGGAGAAAGGTTCTTGGAATTCTTCAAGCATTTTCAAATCTTCAACGGGGTAGAAGCAAGGTTCTTTGACATGCTTATCTGTGTGATTCTCTGCACTTACTTATAAGAGATTGTTTTTCACATGTATACTTGATTCATGCCGACAGTGATTTGGTCTTTTGCCTTTGATCGAATTTGTATTTTTCTGATAAAGGAGGGCAGCGAGCAAACCGAATTTTTATGGCATTGTCACAGTATTTGCTCGTACAAAGATGAGGAAAAATTTTAAATTTTTTTATCGGTTCATGTCTGGAAAAGCAGTACAAGTTCCATCGCTGCAAGCCTGTAAACAAGAGAAACAGCAGATCTTACATGTACCTAACATATGCTGCATCTTTATTTTCATCACCCAACTTGAATGTTTGATTTCCCCTCAAAACTTCAGGGATAATGGGTGGAGCCAACGGCGATGTTGCATGTGATCAGTATCACAAATATAAGGTACTCCTGGACTACCCTCAGCTAATGGTTTCTGCTCATTAGGCCTCCGCTATGGGTCTAACTGTCTAATTATGATTTTCACGAAATAATCCGTGTTTCCTACTCATTTCTGACGTCAACTAGATGGTCATGAGTAACCCACTATGGAATGAGGACATCATTTGATAATTGTTACATGATTATCTTGAGTTATACCCAACAAATGCAATGCAGGAAGATGTCCGACTCATGGTGGAGACTGGCTTAAATGCGTACAGATTCTCCATCTCATGGTCGAGGCTCATTCCAAGTATGATCAATCATGTTGCACTTATATTCTGAAGGAGAATGAGCTTTTTCGGATGTTAATAGACATTGTGTTTCTTGTTCTCCTCATAGATGGAAGAGGATCTATCAATCCCAAGGGCGTGCACTACTACAACAACCTCATCGACGAATTAGTCAGCCATGGTCTTCACCATTGCTCCTTGCAGATTAGATTTCTGTTCATTTCCCATTTTTAAAGCATATTTTCCCTTTAATATAAGAGGCGGATTTCTCTAAAGTGTGATGGAAAGAAGATAATTTGAGGGTAACATGAAGGTTTGTAATTAACAGGCATTCAACCCCATGTGACGCTACACCATGTGGATCTGCCGCAAGCTCTTGAAGATGAGTATGGAGGATGGATAGACCAAAAGATAGTGTAAGATTATCAGTCCTGGTGGATTGAGTCCTCGATGATGGAAGTGCAAGTTAGTTCAGTGCTGATTGATAAATGTTTGTCAATGCAGGGAAGACTTCACGGATTATGCTGATATATGCTTCAGAATGTTCGGGGACAGAGTCAAGTACTGGACGACTTTCAATGAGGCCAATGTTTTTGTGCTGGCAGGTTATGACACTGGGCTTTTGCCGCCAGCGCGCTGTTCATTTCCATTTGGATTTTATTTCAACTGCTCCAAAGGCAACTCTTCCACTGAGCCTTACTTGGCGGCCCACAATATACTGTTATCTCATGCATCGGCTGCTACACTGTATAGGAAGAATTACCAGGTAAGCTTCTAGTTTTTCGTATGTCAATAGCTGGTCGACTTATAAACGGGACGATCTCGACTAAAGGAAGCTAAAAAGTTGAAAGATCCTCCTAAAAGCTTCTGATGCGTAAAGGTTTGTGTTGTAGTAACAAGCTCTTGCCCTTGCCTGGTGTAGCTTTCTCTAAGTGTACTGTACTCTTCTGCGTAGCATCTTTGAATTGGAACAGCTGATGTCTGTCTTTTCTTCATTTGGAAAGATCTTCATGGACTCGACGATTAAGAAATGAATTAACTGTGGCGCTTAAGATACATATATTTCTATTTTGGGTTGCAGAACAAACAGAAAGGATTCATAGGGTTCAACCTTTTCTCTTACTGGTTCATTCCTTTCACAAACAAAACAGAAGACGTCGTCGCGACACAAAGGGCCAATGACTTTTATGTGGGATGGTGAGTTCAAAATCTAAGTGAAATCCATCTCTCCATAACCATCCTTTTAGCATTGACTAGCTTCAACTAATCTTTCACCTCTGTGTTGCATTGCAATCTATACGCTGCTACTTTCTTAAATCTAGCTTTTAGATAGGAACCTCCATTTCATAGTCTAATACTCAATCAGCTTTAATGGTTCTTTGTTTCTCGCCATTGCAGGTTCGCAGGTCCCCTGGTACATGGGGACTATCCGGATGTGATGAAGAAGTATGCAGGATCGAGACTCCCTTCCTTCACCGCTCCTGAATCCGAAAGAATCAAGGGTTCAATCGACTTCTTCGGAATTAATTTTTACAATGTAGTGCACATCAAGGACAATCCTGAAATCCTAAAGATGGAGCCGAGGGACTACAATGCAGATACAGCTGTTGAGTTGATATGTACGCGTTCTTTTAACACATCCTTTGTTAGCCCATGTTTCCACTTGCTTGTCCAGATGTTAATTCTTTGAGACCTCCCTAGTACATATGCTAAAGCTAAAACAACGGTCAAACTGAACGTCTAACCAGTTTCTCAAGAATGTTCAAAGCCCGAGCTCCGGGATGCTGAATGAACTAATCATTTTTTTCAAAATTCTTGTACCTAACCTTGTTTCGTGTGGCAGTTGTGCAGGGCAACACATCGTTTCCTTCGGTCGAGGTAAGAGTTTATTTGTGGGTCTGTATTGCCTGTTCGCTTTATTGAAGAGAGAGTGATTTGTCAAGCGGTTTCAGTTTCCTGTTATTCCATGGGGTCTGCAAGGTGTTCTGAACTACTTCAAGCAAACCTATGGGAACCCTCCTATTTTCATCCACGAAAACGGTCTCTCTCTCTCTCTCTCCCCTATTTTCTACCGCAGATGCAGTTCACATGGATAAGCTCATTTAAAGCTGCCATTACCTCTTCTCAGGTCAACGCATGCTGAGGAATGCTACGCTAGAAGACTGGTCGAGGGTGAAATCTTTGCACGGATATATTGGCGCTTTGCTTGATTCCGTGAGGTATCTTCTATTTCAGGAGACCTGTGATGAAAGCGTCCTATCTAATACTAGCTGAGGTGCTTATTAATTGATGTAGTGTGATGAGATTTCTTGTGCGTGAAGGAACGCATCGAACGTGAGAGGCTACTTTGCGTGGTCTTTGCTAGATGTCCTCGAGCTGTTGGATGGCTACGAGGCAGGCTTCGGCCTGTACTACGTGGACTTGGATGATCCTGAGCTGCGAAGATACCCGAAGCTCTCAGCTCGGTGGTACTCGCACTTCCTGAAGGGAGGGAGCGTGGGCTCGGATGGCTTTCTCAAACTCAAGAGGAACTCATCATCAGTTTACTCATCTGCTGAAGTCTTCAAGTGAAATAATCTTTTGTTACACATGACCAGCCAAATCAGTCTATACACCATTGCTGAAGGAGAGATTGCTCTTTCATGAAGTTTTCTAGCTTATCCAGAACATCATATTCTTCTTATGTACTCATCAGAAACTCTACATTCCTGATTATATCTATTATACGAGTTTGGCAGGTATTTAGTAGTTCAATTCAATAAAAAGCATCGAGAAGAAGAAACTAGTCGTTATACATAGCAAATCCATCTTTAGTCTATAGATAATCCTTCTTTCATTCTTTTCAGCTGTCTTCATCAAGCAAGAAATCATATCATATTGACTTGAACATTCATCTGAACTTAATCGACTGTACTAAAGAGGGTGAGATGCCTTTAAATTTCGCAGGTTGGCTTCTCAAATCAAATTAGGGGCCGATAATTTGACCTTAAAAATAAGAATTCCGAAGAGTAAATAGCAATGAGAAGCCTTTCTGTACTGCAATGTGCACAACCAAGGCAAAGAACTACACGGTCAGAACAGATATAGTCTTTAATTTCCTGAAGCTGTATATTTGCAATCCGAGCCATACCGCACGTCAATTTGAGTCGGGTATCCACCAAACGGGCTCAAACTCGAGATGCAATCTCAATACGTTCTCTCAAAAGTTCACCTTTCTGCAGCTGAGTAGAAATGCTGCTAAGAACAATACTCAGGCCAAACACATCCTGAACATTATCATCAGTGTCTGGCAGAAAATCAATGGCTCGTAGCACAATTTTCCCATGTGGGCCTTCAGCATAGAACTCCAACTGCAATTTGCCAATTCCTCGATTTATCAAGATGCTTTTCACCAACAGGGCAATTTGTAGTTTCTTGAATGCAAGCCTTGTGGTCTCCTCTATTTAAAAAAAAAAAACTAATTGGTATGTTTTTCTAGCAAAAGAAGCATCCTAATAAATAATGGTTTACATCTCCTTGTATTTAATCAAGATTATTTTGACAAAAAAAATCAAGATTAGGGCTAAAAGAATGTTTCGTTTGTACTTGTCATATGACACTTCGCTTAGTCTCTGTATTTGCTTTGCGATGAACGTAACATATAGTTTTTCCACGTGACCCATGTTCGACCAATAAATTTAATCATATACTACAATTAGAGAACCATCTCGTAGCACCAAATACCGTGAGAAAATAAGAGAGCTATATAAAAATTTATTTTTATAGTATTTTAATAAGGCTACTGCCGAGTTATTCGTGTCATTTTGATACCGTAAAATTGAAAGCGTCAAAACTGTCAATCATGTTATATTTCTTCATATCTTCTCATCATGCTCGAATTTATCTACATAATAATCTCACACCCTCTTTGAATAATATCTGTTTTGTCGTAGTTCTAGGCCAGTTTCTAGCGTTCCACACTCACGGTGAAGAACAATGGGGTGAGTTGCTAAGCAAAAAATATGCATGACGTTGCTTCAACAAGAGCCGTGGATTCGCCTCCGGGGCTTGCCCATCTCCATTATGGACGGCTGTGATTTCGCCAATTAGTTCCCTGCGGTCCAAGTAGAAACATATGGACGGCGAAATTGTTAACATATATATGGAAGGAGCCAATGAGAGTAATGCGCAAAAATTCGAAGTCAAACTTGGCCTTTGACAAGAAAACCAAGAAACTTCAGAATGATAACAAGTGTCTCTCCCTGCCCTGCAATTCGGATCTATCACTTCTCTTGTCGACCTCTACTTTTGGTAGTTCCTTTCCTTTCCTGCACAACAATTCAAAATATCCAAAAAGAGAAAAAAACAAAGGCAAATAATAGATGATATGACCAGCGAAGATAGATGTGATGTGTGACTGTAATCTGTGAAGGAGACGCAGATAGAGGACAGAGAAGATGGTGAAGAAATTGGGTTCCTTGTTGCAGCTGCTGCTGGTGGGTCTGGTGATGGCAGAGAAAGTCTCTGGTGCTGAGGAGTTCAGCAGATATGACTTCCCTCCTGGATTTGTGTTTGGTGCTGGTACTTCAGCTTATCAGGTCTGTGCTTGCTTACTCTGTTTCAATGTGTTCATGAGAGAGAGAGAGAGAGAGAGAGAGAGAGTAGAGTTTGATTGAAGCTGTGGAATTTGGAAGGTTGAAGGAGCAGCAAATGAGGATGGGAGGACTCCAAGTATAATGGATACCTGGGCTCACTCTTACTCAGGCTAGTCTCTTTCCTGTTACATTCATATGGTGATCTTCTGTCACATGAAAATCAACATAGGCGTGTTCGGTTTGTTCTTCTTCTTTCCTTTTTTCCTTTTTTCTTTTTTTTTCAATTTGGGTACTCCTCCTTTATTTTTTATGGGCTGGAGAATATTTTGAATGATCTTGGCAAGTTTCACATCAGGCCTCCAGGGTGAGGTCAGGAGAAGATACTGTGCTGCAAAGTTAATGTTATGATCAACTTGGGGTCTGAAAAGCGATTTTGGGTTTGCCAAATTTAACTGCACCAAGAGCCTTGGCTCATAAAATTCCCCAAGACCCTCTACTTTGTTTTTTTTTTTTCGGTTATATCAATGAAATTTCTTGATTATTCAAGAATAAGTACTCAACTGAGCTCTGCTTTTAGCAAGTCTGAAAACATTTCAGGTTGGTATTTGAAGTTTGAACGCTGAACAGTAGAGAGGAATCGTGTACTAGACTGTCTTATGGGACTTTAGAAAAGCTGAGTCTTTGGCACATGAATTGTCTTTTCAGTTTCGTGCTTCAATTTGGTGGAGTCTGACCGAACGTTGAAGTCCTTGCGAACAAGGCTGGACATCTAAAGTAGCTAAATTTCTCGAAGCATTTAAAAGCAGTGAAAAGTAAAATAGTTGTCATGATTCTGTAAGCAGGTTCCACGTTTTGATTGCTAAAGACTCGAAACTTCATCAATAGGCAGGCATAATATGTTGGTTTTATGGTTTTAGTTCTGCTAATTATCTGGTTTTCCATCTTCCAGTGATTACAAGCGGAGCTAATGGAGATATTGCCTGTGATCAATATCACAAATACAAGGTACTTACCATTGATCTCGTTACAATTTGATACCTGGTATTTTCTCACTACTGTTAGATAGTGATCGTGAGTGGTAAACAACTAACTTAGATTTCCTTCATTTTGGATTAACGTAACATCGCGCAATCCTATTTGATGTATGTGATGCAGGAAGATGTCCAACTCATGGCAGGAATGGGCTTAGACGCATACCGGTTTTCCATCTCATGGTCGAGGCTCATTCCAAGTATGACCAAACATCAGTTAACTGTAGCTTTTCTATTCCAAATGGTGCATCTGTTTCTTATCTCTTCCGCCATTTGATCATATTGCTTCTTTTAGATGGGAGAGGCTCTGTGAATCCAAAGGGATTGCAGTACTACAACCACCTCATCAATGAACTGGTCAGCCATGGTGATAGCCCAAGCTCAATATATGCATAATAATGTTATGTTATGCCCCATTTTTTATGCAGTTCTCTTGTATGTTAGAGATGGAACTACCTCAAATCGAAGCTAACAAAGTAATTTTCACATGCAGGGATTGAGCCGCACGTGACCCTGCACCATTTTGACCTGCCACAGGCTCTTGAAGATGAGTATGGAGGATGGATAAGTAAAAATATCGTGTAAGTTCGCTAATCCGATCAACTCCTTTTGTTTTTCTTCATTTCGTTTTGATTACAGCTCCATCATCTGAAGCACTGGTTGATGCATGTCGATGCAGGAAAGATTTTGTGGAATATGCAGATGTATGCTACAGAATGTTTGGAGACCGAGTTAAATACTGGACAACCTTCAACGAGGCCAATATTTTCTCAATGGCTGGTTATGACCTCGGGTTCATGCCACCGACTCGTTGTTCTTCTCCATTTGGATACTTTAACTGCACCAGAGGAGATTCGTCATTGGAACCATACTTGGTAGCTCACAATATCTTATTGTCACATGCATCGGCCACTAGACTGTATCGGAAAAAATATCAGGTAAAAGTTCTTGTGTTATTTTTTTTTCTTTTCGCGCAGTTGACCGATGTAATGTTAAGGAACTTCCCTAAGTCGACCTCAGTAAAAGAACCCTGCGTTAGGTTTCAACCTTTACGGTGTAATCTAATTCAATGTGAGATTATATGCTGGCAACACATCACAGGTTTCGTTTCTCTCATAACGTGAAGGATAACCCAGTAAAAGCAGATAACACGTCACTCGTAATGATCATTTTTCTGTTTCTGTGCAATGCAGAACATGCAGAAGGGATATGTAGGGCTCAACCTTCTGAGTTTCCACTCCGTTCCAGCCACAAACAAAACGGAAGACGTCATTGCAGCTCAAAGGACCAATGACTTTTTCATGGGTTGGTGAGTGATCAATATACATGTGATCTGTATCTATCAATCTAACTTGGACCGGGTGTTTGACCTCTCAATTGCATCACCGACAATTATCTATGGAAATCTTGTTAAGTAATTTTGAACCTGGACCAAGGTTTACGTTTGTTTTTGTTCTGGAGAGTAATTCCTCGGTTTGAAGTCGCAATCCAGTAGAAATTGAAACTGAGTTTTGTGCGTTATCTTCGTGGCAGGTTTGTGGAACCGCTGGTGCATGGGGACTATCCCGAGGTGATGAAGAAGAATGCAGGGTCAAGACTCCCTTCCTTCACTGCTCTTGAATCTCAAAGAGTGAAGGGTTCATTTGATTTCTTTGGAGTCAATTTCTACAGTGCTACCTATGTCAAGGACAACTCAGAAGACCTCGACATCGAACCAAGGGACTATAAGGCGGACATGGCTGTACAATGGCAATGTATGGGTTGTTTTACCTATTCAATCTTCACTCATAGTGCTGCTTCGTCTAAACTTAGTATCTTGATCTCGTATTGCTTTTAGCATCACAGCTTAGTTATAAGTTGCCGTCTACGCATGCTAAACCGCATCCAATTTAGTAAATTGTTTCTTGAGAACTATTGATTGTATCAGGAACATTTTACTTAACATAAATTTACTTGAGAACTTCTCATCTACTCAAGAGTCTTAGTGGTGACTTCTTCTTCCATGGCAGTTACGCAAGGGAATGCGTCATCTGCAAACAGATTGTTTCCTTCATTTGAGGTAAGAGTAAATCGGTGTGGTGAACAGTTAGCTCTACTGAGAAGTGAAATTGCTGACACATTTGTTTCAGTTTCCGCTTACTCCATGGGGTCTGCAAGGCGTGCTGGAGTTATTCAAGCAAAATTATGGAAACCCTCCCGTTTTCATCCATGAAAACGGTCTCTCTCTCTCTCTCTCTGGGCAGTTTAAATATGATGTTGACTGCCAGCTTCCAACATAATGTTTTGAATGCAATATGAGCACACCAGTTCAGACTAGATCTTTCTCTTACTAGTTGATGAGTCGAACTGAAAAATATATAAGCAAACGGTTAAGTCTCGAGTCTATAAGCTTCAATAAAGAAATGTCATGAATTATTTTGTCAGCGCATCTTCAAGGAGACTAGTTTGATAGGGTAGTTAACCAACGAGAGAAAAGGGCGAAGCCATTGTGTACCGAGAGAATAAGGAATTGTGTTCTTTCGACATTCTACTCAGGATTTTCTGTTCCTGGAATGTGTTACAGAAGCGGGAACTTCCTGTTGTCTCTTTGCAGTCAAAGGATGCAGCGAAAACACAACGCTCGAAGACTGGCCGAGAATTCAATGTTTGCAGAGCATATCGGTGTCCTGCTGGATACAGTGAGGTACACATCCTCTATGCATAGAACCCAACACCGGAACCCATCTGACTCCAATGTGCATACTTTTACTGACCTTTTCCTTTCCTTTCCACCCTGTGAAGGAATGGCTCAAATGCGAAAGGCTACTTCACATGGTCCCTCCTAGATGTGTTCGAGCTTTTGGATGGGTACCAGTCAGGCTACGGCCTGTACTATGTGGACCTGGATGATCCCGAGCTGAGAAGGTACCCGAAGCTTTCGGCCAAGTGGTACTCACACTTCCTGAAGGGAGGAAGCATCACTCCCGACAGCGGCATTGAGCTCAGCAGCAATTGGTCCCTTTTCTCTTCTGCTCAAGTCATGAAGTGAAAACAGAATTCCTGGTTCCTTGAGGCGCAAGTCATATTCCCGGGCAGCTTCGCTCACTATCCAGGTTCAGCTCAGCACCGTCTCTACAGAGTCAAGGAATCTGCGAACGTACTCTCTTTTGTCAGGCATCTTCCTCGTGTGCACCTCGACATTTTGTCAAGAAGATTCATGGAGCCGAGCGTGATTGTAGGCGATCTCTTTGAATTTCGCAGTTCTAAGAGTCAAGTCTTATCATGCTTAAGTTTATTCACACAATCTCACGCCCTCTTTGAATAAGATTGTCTTGTCGCGGTTCTAGCGAAGTTCCTAGCGTTCCCCACACGAGGGCCGTGGATGCGACCTGGGGGCTTGCCAACTCCATTATGGACGGCTGTGATTTGGCCAAAGAATTTCCAACAGTCCAAACAGAAATGGACAGGCCATAAATGACCTAGCAATATTATTGAGGAAAATTTTCAAATAAAGGACTGAATTACTCTCATTTTCTCAAATAAAAACTTGAAATTGACTTTATTTTAAATAATGGCCTGAAACATCTTTATTATTTCAAATAGGAGTCTGAACAAGGACATGCTCGTCATATATATATATATATATATATATATATATATATATATATATTGCAGGTGCCAACCATACCTATCACTGACAAGGGCTAAGCTTGCCGGCCCTTGCCCAGTGGTTGCCGAGGGCTCTCGCTGGTAGCAGTTAAAAAAAACAACCTACATATATATATGATGAAAATATCATTGGCCAACCCCCTTTTTTTTATATATACAATGAAGAAGCTTGGGCCCTTTATTTGACATTTTTCATATTATTAATGTATATGCATGGAGCCAACGACAGTAACGCGCAAGAATTCGTAGACACGAGGTTTGACGCCGAAACAAAGACGTCCAACTCAAACGGCGGGGGGGGACCTGTGACAAAAAAGGACCAAGAAACTCCAGGACAAATAATGACAGAGTATCCCTCCCTGTCCTGTAATTCAAATCCTTCACTTCTCTTTTCGACCTCTACTTTTTGCCAAATTCCTTTCCGGCAACAACAGAACAAAAATGTCCAAAAAGGAGGAAAAAAAAGGGGAAAGGAGAGGGAATAATAGATGTTACAACCAGAGAAGAGAGGCACCACGTTGTGTGACTGTAATCTGTGAAGGAAACCCAGACACAGGACAGAGAAGATGAGGAAGGAATTTGCTTTCTTGTTGCAGCTTCTGGTGGTGAGCCTGGTGGTGGCAGAGGTGGTCTCTGGTGCTGATGAGTTCAGCAGATATGACTTCCCTCCTGGTTTTACTTTTGGTGCTGGCACCTCAGCCTATCAGGTCTGTGCTTGCTCACTTTGTTTTGATCAGGGTGATCGATTTCCTGTCCAGTCTAGTCTCATTTTGGGGACTAGACCAGGAGGACCGGTTCTCAATTTTTGAACTGGGAATCGGACCAACTGATCCTGTAACCGGACCAATCCAGTCCAAGCGGTTCTTGGTCCAGTCAATTCATTATGCTCACCCCTAGTTTCGATGTGTTCACGTCTCTGTGTGTGTATAGAGAGAGAGTATAATTTGATTGAAGCTGTGGAATTTGGAAGGTTGAAGGAGCAGCAAATGAGGATGGGAGGACTCCAAGTATAATGGATATCTGGACCCACTCTGCTGACTCAGGCTAGTCTCTTTCTTGTTAGATTCGTTCAAGATATTTGATCTTACTGTTGATTGACATGAACATTAATATAAAGCATGTTGGGTTTTGTTTTTTTTTTTTTTTGAAGGGTTAGAGCACTTCTCCTTTATTTTTTGTGGTAGTTCTTTTATTTTCTTTTATTCTAAGTATGGGCAGGAAAATATTTTGCATGATCTTCTTGGGAAATTTCACTCCTGGCCTCCAGGGTGAGGTCAGGAGAAAATACAGTGGTGCAAAATTGATGTTATGATCAACTAGGTGTCTGAAAATGGATTGTGGGTTTGCCAAATTTAATTGCACCAAGAACCTTGGCTGATAAGCTTGCCCAAGTCCCTCTAACCTTGATAATATTTTGCACTATCAATGAAATCTGTTGATTATTCAAGAAAAAGTACTCAACAGAGCTCAGCTTTTGGCAAGTTGAAAATATTTCAGGTTGATATTTAAATTTTGAACACTGAACAGTGGAATGGAATCATGTCTAAGACTGTTTTATGGGTTCTTGAGAATAGTTGTGTTTCCTCATTGAAAAGAACTCCCAAAATGGCGGGCCTATGTCTTGGCGATTCTTCGGCACATGAATTACCTTTTCAGTTGGTTTTATGCTTCGGTTTGGCGGAGTCCAACCAAACTTTGAAATCCTTATGCACCAGGCCGGACATCTAAACTAGCTGAACTTCTTCAAGCAGTGAAAAGTAAAATAGCTGTCATGATTCTGTGAGCAGGTTCCATGTCACTGCTAAAAGCTCAAAAATTCATTAGTAAACAGGCATAAATTTTTCGCTCGTGTGCTTTTAGTTCTACTAATTAACTGGTTTTCCATCTTGCGGTGATTACAGGCGGAGCCAATGGAGATGTCGCCTGTGATCAATATCACAAATACAAGGTAATTACCTGTCATTTCATTACAATTTGATATCCAGAATTTTCTTGCTGCAATAGATAGTCATCATGAGTAGTGACCAACTAACCTAGATTTGGTTCATTTGAGATTAAACCATCATCCCTCAATCCTATTTTGATCAATGCGATGCAGGAAGATGTCCAACTCATGGCGGGGATGGGCTTAGACGCATATCGGTTTTCCATCTCATGGTCGAGGCTCATTCCAAGTATGGCCATGCACCCATTTAACTGTAGCTTTTCTATTCCAAATGGTGCATCTGTTTCTGATCTCTTATGATCGTATTTCTTCTTTTAGATGGGAGAGGCTCTGTGAATCTGAAGGGATTCCAATACTATGACAACCTCATCAATGAACTAATCAGTCATGGTGATAGCCAAAGCTTGTTATACGCAAGCTGATGTTATTTTATGCCCCGTTTTTAACTCTTTTCCTTATCCAAGAGAAGGAACCACCTCCAATGGACGGTAACGAATTAATTTTCACATGCAGGGATTCAACCGCACGTGACAATACCCATTTTGATCTGCCACAGGCTCTTGAAGACGAGTATGGCGGATGGATAAGTCGAAATATTGTGTAAGATCGCTCATCCCATCTGACTTCTTTTAGTTTCTTTCCTTTTTCTCCTTCGATTACAGCTCTGTCATAGGAAGCGCCGATAATAGGAATCATTATCATCATCGGACTGATTCGTGTCGATGCAGGAAAGATTTCGTGGACTATGCAGATGTATGTTTCAGAATGTTTGGGGACAGAGTCAAATACTGGACAACCTTCAACGAGGCCAATATTTTCTCCATGGCCGGTTATGACCTTGGATTCCTGCCGCCGAATCATTGTTCCTCTCCATTTGGATACATTAACTGCACCAGAGGAGATTCGTCATCGGAGCCATACTTGGCAGCTCACAATATCATATTGTCGCACGCATCGGCCGCTAGACTGTATCAGAAAAAATACCATGTAAAAGTTTCTTGTTCTGTCCGTTTCTTTTCACACAGTTGATTGATCAATTGTTAGGGAACTTCCATTAAGTCGGCCTCAGTAACAGAATCCCGCTTTAGGTTTCAACCTATACGCTGTTGTCTAATTTTTCTGTTCCTGTGTAATGCAGAGCATACAGAAGGGATACATAGGGCTTAACCTTCTGAGTTTCTACTTTGTTCCTGTCACAAACAAAGCGGAAGATGTCATTGCAACTCAAAGGGCCAATGACTTCTTCATGGGTTGGTGAGTGATCGATATACACGTGATCTGCATCTTCCTCCCTTTGAAATCAATCTAAATTGAACTGAGTGCTGACCTCTCGATTACTTTACAGACGATCACCTACAATAATCGTGGGACAGTAATTTTGTATAAGAATGTCATGTTCGTTAAGTAACTCTGAACCTACCCCATGGTTTACCTTAGATTTGTTTTTCTTTCGCGATGGTACCTCGTCAGTTTCAACTTTCAAGTTGTAATTCACTAGAAAGCGAAACTGAGTTTCGGGTGTTTCATCTTTGTTGCAGGTTCGTGGAACCGCTGGTGCGTGGGGACTATCCTGAGGTGATGAAGAGGAATGCAGGATCAAGACTCCCTTCCTTCACTGCTCTGGAATCCGAAACTGTCAAGGGTTCATTCGATTTCTTCGCGGTCAATTTCTACAACGTATACCATGTCCAGGACTATTCGGAAGGCCTGAACGTCGAACTGAGGGACTATAAGGCAGACATGGCTGTAGACTGGAACAGTATGTGCTCTCTTACCTATCCAGTAACGGCCGTGACTTTGTTTAAACTTAGTATCTCGATCTCACATTGCTTTCAGCATCACGGTTTAGTTACTAATGGCCGTTGCTTGCTAAACGACATTGAACTCGCCGCAAATTTTCTCGAAAGCTTCTCATTGACTCTAGAGTCTAGTGGCTGACTTCTTCGTTCATGGCAGTTTTGCAGGAAAATGCATCATCGAAATATACATCATTAACTTCGTTCGAGGTAAGAGTCTATCGGTGCGGTGAATGATCAGTTAACTCTATTGAGAAGGACGTGGAATTGCTGAAGCATTCTTTCAGATTCCACTAACACCATGGGGTCTTCAAGGCGTGCTGGAGTTGTTCAAGCAAAACTATGGAAACCCTCCCATTTTCATCCATGAAAACGGTCTCTCTCTCTCTCTCTCTCTCTCTCTCTTCTGCAGTTCAAATATGATGTGGACTTCCAACTTGATGTTCGAGCACGATATTAGCAAACAAGTTCAGAATAGGAGATCTTTCTTTTCACAGCCGACGAGTCGAATTCGAATGCGTATAAGCACATGGTAAATTACATTGTCGGAGCCTCATTCGGGGAGACTAGTTCGATCGATCAGAGGAGCTAACGGAGGAGAGAAAAGGGGCTAAGCGGTCGTTTACTGAGATAAAAACAGACATTGTTTCGACATTCTGCTCAGGTTTCCGGATCACAATTCCTTTTCCTGGAATGTGGTTACACGAGCAGGAACTTTCTGTTGGTCTATTTGCAGGTCAAAGGATGCAGCGAAACACGACGCTCGAAGACTGGCCGAGAATTCAATGTTTGCAGGAGCATATCAGTTTCCTGCTGGATTCAGTGAGGTACACAGCCTCTATGCATTGACCCCGACTGGGCGACACCGTAACCCCGCAACGCAAATGTGCATACTTTACTGACATTTCCTTTCCTTTTGGCCTGTGAAGGAATGGTTCTAATGCCAAAGGCTACTTCACATGGTCCCTCCTAGATGTGTTCGAGCTGTTGGACGGGTTCCAGTCAGGCTACGGCCTGTACTATGTGGACCTGGACGACCCCGAGCTGAGAAGGTACCCGAAGCTCTCGGCAGGGTGGTACTCGCGCTTCCTGAAGGGAGGGAGCATCAATCCCGATGCCGGCATCGAGCTCAAGGGCAACTGGTCCTCCCTCTCTACTGCTCAAGTCGTGAAGTGAAATTAAACTCCCTGGTTCCTTGAGGCGCAAGTCGTTTTCTTGGGTAGCTCCATTCACCATCCAGGTTCGCCTCAGCACCGTCACTAAAAAGCCAAGGAGCTTGCGAATGTACTCTCTTTTTGTCCAAGGTTTTCCTCATATGAACTTCGATGCCGTGTCAAGATTCACGAAGCCTGTGCGAGAGCGGCACGGATGACTTGCTATCGAAGTAATCGAGTATGGTTGTAACTCTTGGAATTTTACAGTTCTAAAAGCCGATCTAAGCATATGGAACCGTCGTGCTCGGACTTTACAAGTTCCATTATGTCGTACTAGTTGATGCGAACATGTGGTTGGATTCGAGTTTGGTTTGTTTAGTTTCAAGTTGGATCAATCTTGAATTGTGCAATATTGCACAGTGTCTTGGATTATCTTTATCCAAGTCAAGAACAGGAGGGATTCATTTCTTGACCCACCTTCCATTTTTGGGTGATGGATCTTCTTGCTTCCTCCAACTCCAACATAGAAAGCTATTGGCTGGCTATACTTTAATCTTTTTTAGAGACTGTCTTATTGCTTTATCTATTTATCGATTTAGCATAAAAGAATATTTCATGGATATTTTCGAGCCTTTCTTTTTCACTATATAAGTATATTCTCATATTGTGGAAACAAGCAAAAAGGAAAAATTACAAAAACAACCTGATCTTTGCTCTATGTACCAAATGCCCTCTTCGTATTTGAAAACCTTTGCATCTCTCTAACCCAAAAAAGGCATATTCGCTCTGCTACACGCCCGAAATCTACGCTCCAAAAGTGAAATCAAATATTTAGGATTGGGTAATTTTGGAAAGAAAATTGCGACTTTGTAAATTGCGTATGGATAGAAGCAAAAAGTGACAATTACAAAAGCAACCTCGGCTTTGCCCCATGTATCATGAAGCAGAGTAATATGGAGAGTAAAGTTGAGAATGAAATTGATGATATTTCAAAGCAAAAAATTCCACGGAATTCATCGATCGCATCCTAAATTGGGAAAAGTTACAAACAAGGACGGATCTAGAGCCTTGACCCCTCCCCCCTAATTTCGAGATTTCCGAGCAAAAATTAGGAAAAAAAAAAAAGGAGCATGTTTGGTAATTGCAGGAAAAGACAGATTGCCCTGTGCTTGTTAAACGAGATTTATGTGGGCATGCGCTTGTTAAACGAGATTTATGTGGGTTCTGCTTGTCAGATATTGATTTTCTTTTACGTGAAATTACTAGATTGCCTATGCTTGGTAAACAATATTTATGTGGGCCTATGCTTGTTAAACAAGATTTATGTGGGTTGTGCTTGTCGGATATTGATTTTCTTTTACGTGAAATTACTAGATTGCCCTGTTCTTGTTAAATAAGGTTTAAGATTTATGTGGGTTGTTCTTGCCGGATATTTATTTTCTTTTACGTGAAATTACCAGGTACAACAAGATTTATGTGGACCCACAAAAATCTTGTTGTACGAGCACAGAGCAATCTGGTAATTTCACCACATATCAATATAAGACAAGCACGTTCCGCAAAACGAAAATAACACGCAGAAGCGAGAGAAATTTGTCCAATTTCATTTGCCTTCGTCAGTTCATCGGATAACGCCCGAAAAGTACGAACTTTCCTTTCTCGGCTGGCGCCTCCGTTATAAGCAGCAGAGGAACTCCCCAAACTAGGTCTCCACTCATGCAATCGCGCCCCCACCACTCGACCCATTTGCTTCGATATTGAAAGTTCTCTCCTTCCTCGAATCAAATGGGAAATGCCGTCTCCTTTACGCTGGCACCTGAGTCCCTAGCCTTCCCTCACCAGATTCTGGGGAACCGACGAGCTCAAGCCCGGCCCAGCAGCCTGCGCTTCTCCGTTCGGTCTCATTTCGGGTTCGTAGGTGGAGAATTTACGGTTCTTGCGGTGAAATTGCTTCGTCGATGCGTTGGCTTGAGCTTTTTTGGTCGAATTGCGTGGTGATTTTTTTCGTTTTTCCTTTCTTAATTTGGTTGATTGGATTGCTCGCAGGGAAACGTTCCCTGCTTCGTTCAGCAAATGGAGGACCACCGAAACCCATCATTGTGATCACAATTCTAGCAATAATGGATTGGTAATGGACATAGCATACAGCATCCGGCTGTTTCAAAGGGCGATGTTTCAAGCAGAAGCCTCAGCTCTCCTTTAACCGATTGCAACTGAGCGACGAAGAATGTAGCTGGTTGCTGAAGCGGAGCTTTTGGGCGGATATGTGCTCTGCGACATGCAAAACGAATTTTGGTCTAGAAGAATATGGTTCGTTTTTTTTTTTAGATATCCGGTATGGTAGCTGTATCATATTACATTTTGTTGTTATGTTTGTGTGCCCCCAATTTATTTGTGACTTCGTTGTCGCGTACAGCTGCGTAATGTACTAGGTAGATCCTTAGCAGCGCGCTTAACGAGTCGTAAAGCCATTGGGAGCTCTAGCCTTGCTCTATATTGAGCGTTAGTCATAGTGGCATCGAATTTACAGATTTCTTGACTGCTAAGGGGTCATGCATTAGACTTTAGTGAATACTATTTTTGTAGGCTTCATAGTACAACTTTTCTAGGGCATCATCTATCCAAATTAGACCTGATTGCTTGATGTAATTAATTCTTTTCCAGAACATCGACAATCTATAATGAGTGACATACTGTTCTAGACAGGTGAGCTAGAGACTATGAAGTTATGTTGAGAGCATCGCTGCTATAAATATGATTGGTCTGTGATATCTGCCATAGTACCAAATTAGCGACAATCTATTGGCCTTATTTAGCCTTTTACGTTTATGCATGACGTTTATATCCATTGATGTATGATCTATATCCTGGAAACTTGTGATTTTAATTAGTTGATGCCAATCTATCTTATTATGGAGATGTAAGATAACACTTATCATTGACTCGGCAATAAAGTCATTTTTATGCAGGTCCCTGCTATCTGTTACGACTTTGCATGTGGCAGAGGAGTTTGTATAGCCCCTTGAAGTAGAAGATTCCTCGCGTTTCTTTGGTGCAGATAGGAAATGCATTGAAAGTGCTTTTGTTTTTGTTACTTTTGGTATCAGTCAGTTAAGTAACCCCTGATCTGATACACAAATATAATATTAGAGATTCAAATAACTTCCATGAAATAGCGTGCCACTTAGTAGCGCCGTTTGCCAGTAAACTGCATTATGTATAAAAATATTCACACTAAAAAAATAGTCCAAATGGACAAAAAGAGAGCAGAGAACGAATTTAATAGGAGATATGTCTACAGCTTGAGTCTAAAGAATTACAAGCTTGTCAAGAAAGTACTAGATTGTTGAGCAAGGTCATAATAGTTAACTCTCTTGATCCAGAGGCCAATGTATGCAATATAATAGGCATACCTTGTTCAGATTACATGGCCTGTATACATGTCAATTGTTGGTCCTCCTTTGAGCTTTTTACCTTGCATAATTAAATGTGTATTCAAAACTTTGACGTCATAGATATTAATAAATATGCATTGCATTTAAAATCATCAAGGGCTGCTTCGATAAACAGTTCAAGCACTTGTAAAAAACATTAACTAATATTGAAGTAAAAATCATCATATAATGGAATGATAATATAATCGTTCAATTGAATACATTGATTAGTAGTAGAAAGAATACTTCCAAGTTGATGTTGCTTAAAAATTACAATGTGTAGTGTACAGTCCGTACTTGCCTAAGATAGAACACGAATAATTATTGGCTAGTTGATAATATCTCTCATCGGGACATTTGTTTAGAGTTGTAAAACAAGACCCCACAGTTTTAGTTGAAAAGAGTGCATGCAATGGAAAGTGATATGTAAGTGAAATAAATGGGAATGAACTCTAAGATACGGAATCTCCATAATCAACGCTTTTATCATGTGAATGCCCAATCTGTGCTAATGAGCAAGGT
>JAGVVM010004035.1:0-26220 GCA_019149425.1 Psidium friedrichsthalianum
ATAAACCCCAAACCGCGCGGAAGTGTTACTATGACACCAAAAATTTTGGTTAACATTACTAGAAAACTAATGAGCTGAGAAAATCATAAAACTACAGAAGCGATTGACGACTAACGAGGTGAAACATACACTTGCCGGATGCATCATCGCATGAATCAGACTGCAGAGTTCCCAGGCTAAGACCCAGATCGATCATGCGGTCACCTTTCCTGTCTGATAATTCGAGCGAGAACCTGAGGGGTGAAAACAAAACCAGCTGCCGCATTTCGATCCATGATTAGTACACACCCACAAGAACTGCTCAGATTTCAGTGCATCAGTATCGAATCCCATTATATTGTCCAGTTCCACATCTGGGAGTGGCTCAGCCTCAAAGGATGCAGAAACTATGAAAAAAAAAAATGGAGTTCAGGGACACATGGAAGACAAGAGAAAGGACCCACGACGTATCATTGAATGGTGCTTTTGTCTTCTCCCCCCACTCCCCAGTTACATGCCAAATGAACAGGAAAGAGGAAGAAATGGCCAAGAAAGAACAAGAATGGCCGAAGTGATTCTAAGGAAAAGTCGGTTCGGATACTGCAACCTATGAGGGGGACAACCACTCCGTTCTCTTCACGTTGAAATGTAATTGCTAGTGAGGAAATGGAAACTGGCTCTTCAGGATGGAGGGATTCCAATTAATCGACAAGATATCATCAGTTCAAGTCGCATCCAAGTAGGGTATTTTCCAAGCCATTCTTTTGTCGGAGGATAATATCATCTGCTCCATAACTCCACCCAAATTCACAAAGCCAATTTCAGGTCAAGTTCATAACCTCATTTGAATTTTTAACAGACCAGTACGCGAGATTGGCTCCGAAAGTTCACGGCCAGGCCATATATCCCTCGGACTTTATCCTGTAAATAGTCATCTATGATTCCATACTCTTAGTCCATTGTTCAGCTACAGAAAATTAGAAAGTCTGAGGACAAAGTAACTTTACAATTTAGATGTGTTAAATCTGGCCATTGTTCCAGCAGATGCCACGGATCCAATGAACTGTTTGTCCAAAATTGCCATCGATATGATCCAATCAACCTTAGCTCCTCAAGATATGGCGCCGTGTTAAAACGAATCATGGGCACTCATTAATCGTTCAATATGATCGTTCAAAGATACAAAAATAACTTCTCATTGATGTTATAAACTTAAAAATGCCCAGAAGAACCACCCATATGGACAAAAAGTAATTAAAGTTAATTGCTCAGACTAACGCAGTGTGATAGCATGAAGCGATATTGGATTAACCATCTGAAATTTTTTAAACCACCCAAAAACCCATGGCAATCTAATAAATCCAACAGTAATCTTGCATAGCACATGAGAATTATCAGTCTAATGCAATAGAGGCCACAAGGTCAGTTGAGAATCAGAGAAGAGGTACGTATTCTTTCTTACATGGCGTTATGCACTTATTAAACATTATTCTGCGATTACATGACAAGAGCTAACCAGAGTAGAAACCTAGCATACCAAAATCTATGTGTAGGCACGTCTCTCCATGCAAACCGACCAACAATCGAACAACTGTGATTTGGCCATGAAGAAGCTTGTTATTTGTAACTTTGCATTCAAATTACAGTCAGCATAAAAATTGTTGGGTGTATGAAAGAGACTGTTATAACTTAAGGCATTGTAACCGCAACTGAGTCATCAATCTACAAGTGACAATAAAATTTTAGAGAAATCAATTGAGCTGTAAAATAGTTGCATTATTTCCTTTCAGCATAATCGCAACTATCTGGCTGCAAAAAAGCACAATTGCGGCTAGGAATGGACAATGTTGATAATGACAAGCATATATTGTTCATGGTATGACAAAGGATACGTGAAGGCAGGGTTCACAAAACCAAAGCCTTTTATCTGGAAAGAAATGACGGTACCAAGTTTGTGAAAAAGAGAGCATGCTACTTCCTGGCAGAAGATAATCAATCACTGCTTATTTGATCATAGAGACAGTCACTTCTACCAGAAAACAAACACGTGGAAATTAACTTTGCTCTGCAGTATACACAGCAAAATGGATACCAATGACAATCGGCAACATGCATTCAGAATCAATTATTAGTTCTTAAAAAACATTAAAGGGCAGTTTACCGACATGGCCTCCTCAGCTCAACAAAACAATTTTTCTCCATCTCCCTCTTACAGTCCGCAACCAATGAAGCTATTCCTAAGGCTTGGCTCATGTTCCAATCTTCACTGTCCTTGGCAAAGTTGATGTCGACAGACAATTATATCTATCTCCAGCCAAATATGAAAACACCAAAGATCATGGGGATGATGTATATGCATTGTGTTATAACTCATAAGAGATGAAAATTATCGAATCATGGTTATAATGCCATGAACTTCAATGCTAAGCTATCTCAGTTTAAAGGAGATCCACACGAATCATTATAACTTTTGAACATAAAGACTATATAATTGTGATAGACAACATGCACACATATTTACATATACAATGACTATACAAATAAACTGTAAAACCCCCACATATTACAACTGAAGTTTTGCAGTTTGCACAACATACTCTTCGACCAACTTCATTACTCGTGATGATATCAGACTACACGACATATAAAGGACACAGAAGAATTCATCTCATCAGTACCAATATCAAAACACATAAAAGACAACCAATGGGCAGAGAAGTAGAGCAGATCATTTAAGAAAACACCACAAACCCATTCCACCAAGGCAAGTGGACTAGAATGGCTTTGACACTTGCATCTGCTGCCTGATCTTGTCACCAGAGAGCTGAGTCGAACCTTCTGAAAACAATAAATTATTGGATGCCACAGATGGTTGATAATGAGAATACAACATCGGTACCATGGGTTGGCCACCATATTTCCATGCATGGGCGGGATCCGCGTGTTCAGAACCATAAGTGGCAGGAGCCACAAATGACCGAGATTGATGATGAACTTGAGAGTAACCAGCAAACTGTTGGTGAGGTTTAGCAGCAGGAGAATCTCTTACAAGGTTAGGAGGCATTTGTGGTGGCTAGAAGGTGCAGCTGCAGTAGCGGAAGCTTCACTTATATTAGGTTGCTGCATAGCCAAATCTTGTGCTGCTCTGACATAGTACACTGGAAACTGCTGACTGTGCTGAGAGTGATAATATTGGTGATTTGATGTGAAGGAGGATAGTGAGAGTAATAGGCCGTTAATTGAGCTCCTCCAGTGGGTTGAAGGGGAATAAAATGCGAAGTAGCTTGTACGAATTGTTGCTGTGGTAGTGGTGGTTGGTGTTCAGGGTGCCGTTGATCAGATTGAGAGGCAAACAAGTGATTGGCATCAGGAGTTTGTTGTCGTAAATGAACCTGACTGATCATATCTGATGCATTGACGTTTTCATCATCCTGATTAGAAGGGATCCTTTTCGTTGCAGGAGGCAATTGTGCAATCAACTCTTGATAATTTGCGGGGATTTTGGAAAAACACTCTGTTTGTCCAAATACTCTCACTGCAAAGTTAATCCAAGCAAGAATGAAGCAAGCGAAATTCAAGAAATAAACTGAAAGTGCAGCCAATTAAACATGATCCTACAAGACAAGGCTCCACTCTGCAGCAAATTCTCAAAAGAAATGCAATAATCCAACTTTACTGCTTCTACTTCCCCAACATGCAGATTCTATTGTATTTCCAAGACAGCAAACGATTCAAATTCACTGGACTTCAGTCTAGCTTTTATTCCACATGAATTCGTAGTCATTGAATAATCATTTTTCTCCAAAATCCACTAGCAAGCATACAGAGATGTTAGCCAAATGTAGCAATAAAAAACTAAGAAGCAATACATGAAGCGATTTTCTCAGTACCTAGATAGCGAATCAGCTGAAGATGAATTCAGTCCACTACTTTGCTGGGACTGTAGACGCACATTCTGCGGTAGCGACTGCAGCTGAGGCTGCTGTCTCCCCAACTTCTGAGAATTCACTGGCACACCCTGGTACGATCTCTCATCATCAGAGAAAACCCAGTGCACGCACTCAGCGGACGTTGCAGGCATTGGAGGCGCTGAACTTGCTACAGAACCATCGTCTTGCTTTTGGCCAACACCAATACCAATACCCATACGTGCAAATTGCTCCTCAATCCCCAACTTATCATCCCGTGCCGCCTCCGACTCTGATTGTGCCCGAATCGATGGCGAATTAACCACAGAATGCGACGACGCAGTGGAAGTGGAACCAAAAGACGATGACGTCGCCAGCATGGGCGAATCGGGAACAGATTGCACCTCCTGTGGTGCTTCGCGGTCTTCTCCAATCCGGACTCACCATTGATAATTCCCGCGTCTTCAAGCCCTAACAGGCAGTCAATCAAACCGGAATCCGAAAACCCCTTGTTCTGTCCAACGGTACTGGTACCATTCAAAGCGTCCAAGAACCAGTCCTCCCACTTTCCGGAAGCTTCGAGGATGCGGCGATCGACCGCGATGACTCTGGCGGCGCCGCTCCGACGGAAAGAGGAAGAGCCTGATGCGGGATGCTTGAGAGAAGAGCTCACCGACTCCTCGATCATGTTCTCGAGGTCTTCGTCGGTGGATACGGTGACGAGAGCGTCGAGGTCCTCGTTGGAAAGCTGGTACTTAAGGACGAAGGGGCGGTCGTCGAGCAGCGTCTTGGAGAGGTGGGAGCAGAGGGCGGAGATCGAGGACAGCGGCGGTCCCCCACGACGACGATGCGGGTATCGCCGCCGACGTAGCAGAGGGACTTGTCGTGCGGGCGGGGGACGATGTGGCCGCCGTAGCTGCACATGAGCCTCAGCTTCGGAGTGAGGGAGGACGCCCCAGCCGCCGCCGTTGGCGGCTCCATCTCGTCGTGCGGCGTTTCCGAGATGGTCGAAACTAGAGAGAGAGAGAAGAGAGTGGGCTTGTTTTATGATGGTCTTATGGCTTCGCCACCATAGCTGGGGGGCTTTTTCGTCTTTCGGGTTCGAGATTTTCTTTTCTTTTTGCGTTTTTGATTCCTTGTAATTCGGCATTGAAAAATCATTTTAGTATTCCCTGAATAGTGGAAAATTACTTATTCTTACTTGGTGAAATGTTATTTGTTAATTTGTTAGGGTAAAATCGAGATTTAAAGTTTTGACTCAGGCTTGGCTCGGTTGGGGGATTTGGCAGTTAGTTAATTCAGCGGGAATGAAGAAAACGGTTGGCGGTCAAAACGGCTTTCGACAGTTGACAGCTATGTCCACTGATTGGCTCCAGTTGGCGCGCTTTTTCCAGGTGTGGCCATCGCTGCGGGTGGGACCACTTCGTTTTGCGGATTTTCTTTTTTCATTTTTTCCCCGCTTACTCTGATGAGGGATGGACGGAACTAATTTTGACGTGGGATGACGATAACAAAAGTAGCTACGACCCGCAATTCTTACCCGGCACATAATTGCTCGTTCACAAATTACCCAACCTTGTTTATGACACGGGAAGATCCATGTCGAACGCAGATTGACCCGCTTAACTCAAATTAGTATAAATCGGTGATTGCCCCACCAAGTTTATGGGGTCATTGCGCAATACAATTTGTCTTGAGACATTGGCTTCCACAGATTTTTCTTGGAGACCGATGTTAGAGGCAAATTCGTCGCATGAGTGTGCATAATTCATATATAAGTATTCGAGCAAGTGGCGAAAGTTATGGCGTGAATTCAAACCTCATCTGAGGAGATCCTCAAAATGGAACTCGAGTTTAGCTTATTAACATATCAAGTCGGATCTACCTTCACTCAAAAACTTGAATCGATGAGTTATGAGCCAATTACGGTACATTAACTCCTCAAGATCACAACGAGACTCTGAAGTGGGACTTTTCTAACAAAATCAACGTGCGTATCCCAGCAATACAGACGCCAAATTCACATAGGTATGTAATCCAAAACGTGTTTTTGAGTAGTTTATATTTTTTACTCGCCTATACAGATGATGTATGACCAATTTTTCTTACATAAACTAATCATGTACAGTCACGTAGTTGAATATGTAACGAACATTTAACTACGTGACTGTACATGATTAGTTATGGAAGAAAAATTGGTCATACATCATCTGTATAGGCGAGTAAAAATATAAACTACTCAAAAACACGTTTTGGATTACATACCTATGTGAATTTGGCGTCTGTATTGCTGGGATACGCACGTTGATTTGTTAGAAAAGTCCCACTTCAGAGTCTCGTTGTGATCTTGAGGAGTTAATGTACCGTAATTGGCTCATAACTCATCGATTCAAGTTTTTGAGTGAAGGTAGATCCGACTTGATATGTTAATAAGCTAAAACTCGAGTTCCATTTGAGGATCTCCTCAGATGAGGTTTGAATTCACGCCATAACTTTCGCCACTTGCTCGAATACTTATATATGAATTATGCACACTCATGCGACGAATTTGCCTCTAACAATCGGTCTCCAAGAAAAATCTGGTGGAAGCCAATGTCTCAAGACAAATTGTATTGCGCAATGACCCCATAAACTTGGTGGGGGCAATCACCGATTTATACTAATTTGAGTTAAGCGGGTCAATCTGCGTTCGACATGGATCTTCCCGTGTCATAAACAAGGTTGGGTAATTTGTGAACGAGCAATTATGTGCCGGGTAAGAATTGCGGGTCGTAGCTACTTTTGTTATCGTCATCCCACGTCAAAATTAGTTCCGTCCATCCCTCATCAGAGTAAGCCGGGAAAAAATGAAAAAAGAAAATCCGCAAAACGAAGTGGTCCCCACCCGCAGCGATGGGCCACACCTGGAAAAAGCGCGCCAACTGGAGCCAATCAGTGGACATAGCTGTCAACTGTCGAAAGCCGTTGACCGCCAACCGTTTTCTTCATTCCCGCTGAATTAACTAACTGCCAAATCCCCCAACCGAGCCCAAGCCTGAGTCAAAACTTTAAATCTCGATTTTACCCCTAACAAATTAACAAATAACATTTCACCAAGTAAGAATAAGTAATTTTCCACTATTCAGGGAATACTAAAATGATTTTCAATGCCGAATTACAAGGAATCAAAAACGCAAAAAGAAAAGAAAAATCTCGAACCCGAAAGACGAAAAAGCCCCCCAGCTATGGTGGCGAAGCCATAAGACCATCATAAAACAAGCCCACTCTCTTCTCTCTCTCTCTAGTTTCGACCATCTCGGAAACGCCGCACGACGAGATGGAGCCGCCAACGGCGGCGGCTGGGGCGTCCTCCCTCACTCCGAAGCTGAGGCTCATGTGCAGCTACGGCGGCCACATCGTCCCCCGCCCGCACGACAAGTCCCTCTGCTACGTCGGCGGCGATACCCGCATCGTCGTCGTGGGGGACCGCCAGCTGTCCTCGATCTCCGCCCTCTGCTCCCACCTCTCCAAGACGCTGCTCGACGACCGCCCCTTCGTCCTTAAGTACCAGCTTCCCAACGAGGACCTCGACGCTCTCGTCACCGTATCCACCGACGAAGACCTCGAGAACATGATCGAGGAGTCGGTGAGCTCTTCTCTCAAGCATCCCGCATCAGGCTCTTCCTCTTTCCGTCGGAGCCGGCGCCGCCAGAGTCATCGCGGTCGATCGGCCGCATCCTCGAAGCTTCCGGAAAGTGGGAGGACTGGTTCTTGGACGCTTTGAATGGTACCAGTACCGTTGGACAGAACAAGGGGTTTTCGGATTCCGGTTTGATTGACTGCCTGTTAGGGCTTGAAGACGCGGGAATTATCAATGGTGAGTCCGGATTGGAGAAGACCGCGAAGCAACCACAGGAGGTGCAATCTGTCCCGATTCGCCCATGCTGGCGACGTCATCGTCTTTTGGTTCCACTTCCACTGCGTCGTCGCATTCTGTGGTTAATTCGCCATCGATTCGGGCACAATCAGAGTCGGAGGCGGCACGGGATGTAAGTTGGGGATTGAGGAGCAATTTGCACGTATGGGTATTGGTATTGGTGTTGGCCAAAAGCAAGACGATGGTTCTGTAGCAAGTTCAGCGCCTCCAATGCCTGCAACGTCCGCTGAGTGCGTGCACTGGGTTTTCTCTGATGATGAGAGATCGTACCAGGGTGTGCCAGTGAATTCTCAGAAGTTGGGGAGACAGCAGCCTCAGCTGCAGTCGCTACCGCAGAATGTGCGTCTACAGTCCCAGCAAAGTAGTGGACTGAATTCATCTTCAGCTGATTCGCTATCTAGGTACTGAGAAAATCGCTTCATGTATTGCTTCTTAGTTTTTTATTGCTACATTTGGCTAACATCTCTGTATGCTTGCTAGTGGATTTTGGAGAAAAATGATTATTCAATGACTACGAATTCATGTGGAATAAAAGCTAGACTGAAGTCCAGTGAATTTGAATCGTTTGCTGTCTTGGAAATACAATAGAATCTGCATGTTGGGGAAGTAGAAGCAGTAAAGTTGGATTATTGCATTTCTTTTGAGAATTTGCTGCAGAGTGGAGCCTTGTCTTGTAGGATCATGTTTAATTGGCTGCACTTTCAGTTATTTCTTGAATTTCGCTTGCTTCATTCTTGCTTGGATTAACTTGCAGTGAGAGTATTTGGACAAACAGAGTGTTTTTCCAAAATCCGCAAATTATCAAGAGTTGATTGCACAATTGCCTCCTGCAACGAAAAGGATCCCTTCTAATCAGGATGATGAAAACGTCAATGCATCAGATATGATCAGTCAGGTTCATTTACGACAACAAACTCCTGATGCCAATCACTTGTTTGCCTCTCAATCTGATCAACGGCACCCTGAACACCAACCACCACTACCACAGCAACAATTCGTACAAGCTACTTCGCATTTTATTCCCCTTCAACCCACTGGAGGAGCTCAATTAACGGCCTATTACTCTCACTATCCTCCTTCACATCAAAATCACCAATATTATCACTCTCAGCACAGTCAGCAGTTTCCAGTGTACTATGTCAGAGCAGCACAAGATTTGGCTATGCAGCAACCTAATATAAGTGAAGCTTCCGCTACTGCAGCTGCACCTTCTAGCCAACCACAAATGCCTCCTAACCTTGTAAGAGATTCTCCTGCTGCTAAACCTCACCAACAGTTTGCTGGTTACTCTCAAGTTCATCATCAATCTCGGTCATTTGTGGCTCCTGCCACTTATGGTTCTGAACACGCGGATCCCGCCCATGCATGGAAATATGGTGGCCAACCCATGGTACCGATGTTGTATTCTCATTATCAACCATCTGTGGCATCCAATAATTATTGTTTTCAGAAGGTTCGACTCAGCTCTCTGGTGACAAGATCAGGCAGCAGATGCAAGTGTCAAAGCCATTCTAGTCCACTTGCCTTGGTGGAATGGGTTTGTGGTGTTTTCTTAAATGATCTGCTCTACTTCTCTGCCCATTGGTTGTCTTTTATGTGTTTGATATTGGTACTGATGAGATGAATTCTTCTGTGTCCTTTATATGTCGTGTAGTCTGATATCATCACGAGTAATGAAGTTGGTCGAAGAGTATGTTGTGCAAACTGCAAAACTTCAGTTGTAATATGTGGGGGTTACAGTTTATTTGTATAGTCATTGTATATGTAAATATGTGTGCATGTTGTCTATCACAATTATATAGTCTTTATGTTCAAAAGTTATAATGATTCGTGTGGATCTCCTTTAAACTGAGATAGCTTAGCATTGAAGTTCATGGCATTATAACCATGATTCGATAATTTTCATCTCTTATGAGTTATAACACAATGCATATACATCATCCCCATGATCTTTGGTGTTTTCATATTTGGCTGGAGATAGATATAATTGTCTGTCGACATCAACTTTGCCCAAGGACAGTGAAGATTGGAACAGGAGCCAAGCCTTAGGAAATAGCTTCATTGGTTGCGGACTGTAAGAGGGAGATGGAGAAAAAATTGTTTTGTTGAGCTGAGGAGGCCATGTCGGTAAACTGCCCTTTAATGTTTTTTAAGAACTAATAATTGATTCTGAATGCATGTTGCCGATTGTCAATTGGTATCCATTTTGCTGTGTATACTGCAGAGCAAAGTTAATTTCCACGTGTTGTTTTCTGGGTAGAAGTGACTGTCTCTATGATCAAATAAGCAGTGATTGATTATCTTCTGCCAGGAAGTAGCATGCTCTCTTTTTCACAAACTTGGTACCGTCATTTCTTTCCAGATAAAAGGCTTTGGTTTTGTGAACCCTGCCTTCACGTATCCTTTGTCATACCATGAACAATATATGCTTGTCATTATCAACATTGTCCATCCTAGCCGCAATTGTGCTTTTTTGCAGCCAGATAGTTGCGATTATGCTGAAAGGAAATAATGCAACTATTTTACAGGCTCAATTGATTTCTCTAAAATTTTATTGTCACTTGTAGATTGATGACTCAGTTGCGGTTACAATGCCTTAAGTTATAACAGTCTCTTTCATACACCCAACAATTTTTATGCTGACTGTAATTTGAATGCAAAGTTACAAATAACAAGCTTCTTCATGGCCAAATCACAGTTGTTCGATTGTTGGTCGGTTTGCATGGAGAGACGTGCCTACACATAGATTTTGGTATGCTAGGTTTCTACTCTGGTTAGCTCTTGTCATGTAATCGCAGAATAATGTTTAATAAGTGCATAACGCCATGTAAGAAAGAATACGTACCTCTTCTCTGATTCTCAACTGACCTTGTGGCCTCTATTGCATTAGACTGATAATTCTCATGTGCTATGCAAGATTACTGTTGGATTTATTAGATTGCCATTGGTTTTTGGGTGGTTTAAAAAATTTCAGATGGTTAATCCAATATCGCTTCATGCTATCACCACTGCGTTAGTCTGAGCAATTAACTTTAATTACTTTTTGTCCATATGGGTGGTTCTTCTGGGCATTTTAAGTTTATAACATCAATGAGAAGTTATTTTTGTATCTTTGAACGATCATATTGAACGATTAATGAGTGCCCATGATCGTTTTAACACGGCGCCATATCTTTGAGGAGCTAAGGTTGATTGGATCATATCGATGGCAGATTTTGGACAAACAGTTCATTGGATCCGTGGCATCTGCTGGAACAATGGCCAGATTTAACACATCTAAATTGTAAAAGTTACTTTGTCTCAGACTTTCTAATTTCTGTAGCATGAACAATGGACTAAGAGTATGGAATCATAGATGACTATTTACAGGATAAAGTCCGAGGGATATATGGCCTGGCCGTGAACTTTCGGAGCCAATCTCGCGTACTGGTCTGTTAAAAATTCAAATGAGGTTATGAACTTGACCTGAAATTGGCTTTGTGAATTTGGGTGGAGTTATGGAGCAGATGATATTATCCTCCGACAAAAGAATGGCTTGGAAAATACCCTACTTGGATGCGACTTGAACTGATGATATCTTGTCGATTAATTGGAATCCCTCCATCCTGAAGAGCCAGTTTCCATTTCCTCACTAGCAATTACATTTCAACGTGAAGAGAACGGAGTGGTTGTCCCCCTCATAGGTTGCAGTATCCGAACCGACTTTTCCTTAGAATCACTTCGGCCATTCCTTGTTCTTTCTTGGCCATTTCTTCCTCTTCCTGTTCATTTGGCATGTAACTGGGGAGTGGGGGGAGAAGACAAAAGCACCATTCAATGATACGTCGTGGGTCCTTTCTCTTGTCTTCCATGTGTCCCTGAACTCCATTTTTTTTTTTCATAGTTTCTGCATCCTTTGAGGCTGAGCCCTCCCAGATGTGGAACTGGACAATATAAATGGGATTCGATACTGATGCACTGAAATCTGAGCAGTTCTTGTGGGTGTGTACTAATCATGGATCGAAATGCGGCAGCTGGTTTTGTTTTCAACCCCTCAGGTTCTCGCTCGAATTATCAAGACAGGAAAGGTGACCGCATGATCGATCTGGGTCTTAGCCTGGGAACTCTGCAGTCTGATTCATGCGATGATGCATCCGGCAAGTGTATGTTTCACCTCGTTAGTCGTCAATCGCTTCTGTAGTTTTATGATTTTCTCAGCTCATTAGTTTTCTAGTAATGTTAACCAAAATTTTTGGTGTCATAGTAACACTTCCGCGCGGTTTGGGGTTTTAGCCCATAGGAAGAAGCTGTCCAGGGACTGCAGTTTGTTACAATAGAAGATGAGACAGAGGGAGAAGACACTAGGAGATTTAAGTACAAATTAACGCAAATGCAACCAGCAGAAGCTGCATCGTGTAATTGCTACCGCTTTTCCAATGTGTTAAGTGGTAGGATATAATCAAAAGCGAATTGATTTCAATGCATTGACATAGTTCATCTCTGGTATTGTTATCTTAAGCAAAAGAAGAAATTTTCTGCCTACTTTGTGTGAATTCTAGCATTTGCAATGAGTTTGATGAGCAGGACGGAATTGGCATGAATGTCAAACTCGGTGAAATCCTAGCAGATCCGCGTTTAAAATCTTTCAAGTTGGCGAACAGGGCTTAAGAGGTCGGCCTGGGTTGAGAGCGAGGCATCGTCTTGAACCCATTTTCAAGCGCTTATGGTCATACATAGTGACAATCGGATAAATAAATTGAGTCTAGGCACTATGTCTTTGCATTACTCTCTTTTTGCTCTCAGTGAGTGATAGAAATGACATGCCAAATAATTTCTGCTTAGCAGCAATGATCATGCATGCGTTTTTTTTTTTTTTTTTTTCCTTCGTTATCTATAGGGGGAGGCCTTACGGGTTCCAGCGAGCTGATTGACTGGCAGCAACTGAACCACTTGCAATACTCAAACTCAAACAACCCGGGCTCAAAATTTCTCCAGGACGACTACTACGATGAGGAGGCAGAGGGTGTTCAGAGCGAAGAGCGATCGATATATGTCAAAGTCACCATGGACGGATTGGTCATCGGTAGAAAACTGTGCATGCTTGATTACAGCAGTTACTGCAGTTTGGCACTTCAATTGGAAGACATGTTTGGTTGGCCACAACGAACTTTTTAGCAGCTTCCCAGATTTTTGTTGTTTCAGCACGATCTCAGCGACTAATCGGAGCATATAATCTTACTGTTTCAGGTGGACAATGCGCATACGGGTTGAGATTGTCCGAACCCGAGTCCGAGTACACCTTGCACTATAAGGATAGGGAACAGAATTGGAGGATTGTGGGTGATGTTCCGTGGATGTGAGCCATCTCGTGTGCTAATGCACACTCCCCAGCTCCTACTCTCTGTCAAAATTCTCCAGTTGTTGGAAATTGCAGGGAATATGTATCAGAACGTTTTTAACATCTTTGTCCATCGACGTAACAGGGAGTTCATTGGACGCGTCAAGCGCATGCGGATCGTGAGAAAGAGCGAAGCGTATCTCCCAATCATCCTGGAAAGGCATCAGGCGACGAACGATCAACTTGATTGGGGTTTCGAGAGCAAAGATTCGACCGAGCTGTGAAATGAAGTCCATGTTCCTTAAAGTTAAAACCAAAGGTGTATCGAGCAGACCTCTCGAAACTACTGTTTAATGTCTTATAAAGGTTTGGTGGCATGTGGCCTCGGTAAGTTGCAGCCCTCCATTGCTCACTAGTTGTTTTGCCATGGATCTCCTATCTCCTGAATCAAGTACACGAGACAAAACTCACAGGACGGGATCGATTGGCGGTGCATAAACGGGCCGGGCCTAATCATTTGGCAAAGGGTCCTATCCAAACTTGCCCATGATTGAAAAAGATGCTGAATTTTTCTGTGCCATTTTAATCAAAATTAGGTGAGTCAAATTCCGAGGGCTCGAGAAGGAAATTACTTGTTCGAACTTGCTTATTTCGCTCTTCGAGCCAACTGAACCTACGCCCATGATCACCTCTACCTCTCATCTTTCCATTTACAAGCGAAGTTAAAGCATAACAATTTCTCCATTATGCCTCGATTGATATATTTTCCAAACTCGCCTGTTTCCAAACTTAACTATCACATTCCCTTTTTCTCCTCAAGCATTGGCTTTCAAAAGTTTAGGCGTTAATGCTACAAAAAATTTCAAACTTGTACACCTGCGATAAATTTACCCCAAATTATTTTTTTGACCACTAAAAATCATAAACCGGTATACCTTTGACAAATTTGCCCCAAACTGATACACTTGTGATAAATTTATCATCCCTTAGTTTTCATTAAATTTTATTATCAAATTACTAAGTTGGATGACTGTAGCAATTGTCGGATGTACACAGTTGGTGTTTTTACCCTCGTGGTATTAATTTAATTTAATGAAACTAACGTAAAGTAAATTTGTCATATGTGTACAAGTTTGGGGTTTTTGATTGTCAGGATAATTAGTTTGGGATAAATTTATCACAGATTTATCAGTTTGAGATTTTGGGTGGTCGAAAAAAATAGTTTGGGGTAAATTTATTACAAGTTTGCTAGTTAGAATTTTTTGTGGTCATAAAAATAATTTGAGATAAATTTGTAACAGTTGTACCAGTTTAGGATTATTTGTGGTATTAACCCAAACTCTTTTAATCATCCTTTTTTCACCAAAAATCAGAGGCATTGCTAGAGTTTTTTTTTTAATTGAAGTATTATTTCATTCATTCCCACATAAATACATGAAAGAAAACAATACATTGCAAATTAGGAGCGATTGATTTTCGGTCCGGTCCGATCCCCCTAAAGAACCAAGAATGGACCGATGGTCCCAATTTCCAATTTCCGAAATTGCGGATTGGATCGATCTGGTCTGGTTCTCAAGTGGTTTAAAGAAACCGGTGAACTATCTAAATTTTCTTTGCACAAGGCCGGACCAAGGTCTGTTCTCTTCGATAAAGAGTTGCGATTCCGTACGATCCCACTCTCTCAACTTCACCTTTTCAACACAGTTAATGCACTCATGTATGGGGTTTCTTGAGGAGAAAGTGAAGAACCTGGTGAAGACATGGGAGATGGAGATGTTCCAAAAGACTAGATTTCTCGACTACAAAATCTGTCGACCCACTTCATTAAACCGTCAACCTCAATGGTGCTATTTTGTAATAGCATAAACAATTATCCTTCGAAGAATGGACTAATCGAAACAAGTTGAAGGATTAAACCCAGAAAAATATTTGGTATTTTAGGAAGAAAGGCTCCGACTCTAGAAGAGAAGAGGAAGCTTGCGGGAGCTCCAACTCCCTCCTCCAGACCTCGTTGCCTGAGAAGTATGTTTAAGAAATTTTTAAAAAATTACAATCTTTTGGCTTAGTCCGGGTGGTCCTTTTCGGTCCGGTCCTGTGTCCCTCGGGAGCAGGAATCGGACTACTTGGATACTGGTTACAATTTAAGGATTGAAAACTGGATCGTTGCCCTCTAGAATCGAGAATTGGACCTCTGGTCGGGTTCGAGTGATGTCCGGTTCAGACGGTCTAACTTGCTCACCTTACTGCAAACAAGACAAGTTATAGACAACTTTAAAACAAAACAAGTTTCAGGTAATAAGATGAATCATCAGAACAAGGTTAAGGGTCACATGCTTAAAGAGCAGATCTCTAACTTCTTCAAATCAAAATGGGCGGCCGATCACTAAATTAGTCTTTAGTAATGGGCACACACTAAAATCTCCAATAGTTAGGCTACAATAGTTATCCCTTGCTCTTCCTCTTCTAACTAGGGTTGTTGGGAAATTATTCGAAAAAAATTCTAAATCTATTGCAGTTTTACTAATTCATCTTTAAACTTTATAATTTTGCTAATTGCCTCCTAAACCTTTTTACATTTTGTCAACTGAGTTCACGTGGCCAATTTTGATAGGAAATCACTGACGTGGACGCTCGCTGTTCTACATGGCATCATTGGCGCTATGTGAATAAATTTTATTAATATTTTAATATTAATGTTTTTGTTTTCAAATTTTTTATTTACTTAAATTTTTTTTTCTCTGTTTTTTCTTCTCTTCTTTTTTAATTTTCCTTTTTTCTTGCCTTCCTCCCTCGCTTGCGGCCAAAATTATCCACGTCAATGCTCATTATATCATGTAGAACAACCGACGTCCATATAAGTGATTTCGGTCAAAATTGGCCGGATGGACTCAATTTGCAAACATAAAATGTTTATGACTTAATTGACAAAATTAAAGGTTTATGACTGAATTGGAAAAATTGAGATCATTTTAAATTTTTGGGACAATTTACCCTTGAGATTGATGTATATCCAGCCTTTATTCAGCTTCTCAGCAATTACATTAGTTCCCTCCATGCGTGGATTCCATGGCAGTGTCGCTCATCTGTACATACCACGACGGTTTTACAGAGAATGGACGAAGAAGACGATGTTTACGTCAGTCATGTACACTAGACAACGTTATGTCTACGGACCGATTTGCCGTATCGGCTGTAAAAGTCTGCTCATGCGGATTCTTGGGAATTTTAAGCAACAATTTTGACTAAAATACACAAGGTAAAATTTTCACACTTGAACAAGATCATCCACCCTCGTTTAAGCGCAATTAAAGTCCTAAAGCTTGTTACAAAAATGAGATGAAATTCTAAAACTTTCAATATGCGAAATCGAATACTAGAACTTGAAGAGCTTGAAGTGTTCTCATTTTCTCAAATAAGGGAATGAAGTGGATCTTGTTTCAAAGAAAGGCCCGAAATGCCCTCATTATTTCAAAAAAGGGACCGACTAAAAGACATTTTCGTCATTTACCCTTTTTTTTTTCCTTTTTCTTTTCTTATTCTTTTTCTTTTTATCCTCTACCCTCCCTCAGCCATTGCCAGGTCATTGGTGGAGGTTGGCCCTCGCTTGACGTTGACCCAGGCAAGCGAGTGTTGGGATTTGGCAAATGAAGATGGTAAAAAAAAGTGCTTTATTTGGCCAGAAGCTCAACATTGTTCTGAGTGTAGTGGTGAGGCCGGCAAGCTTGGGACTGGTTGGGGTCGCCAAAGGGAACCCAACAAGATTGAATAAGCACAATGAAGCGTCGAGTAGAGGCGCAGCCAGGAAGCTACAGGAGGTTGTTGAAACAAAGGTGCAAGGAAAGATTCGATGACAACCCTCGCCCTCCACTGGGCTAGGCGAGCGACCCTCGCCCAATGTCAGCGACCTCGTCCAGTGGTCCGACGATGGCCGGGGAAGGGAAGGGAAAAAAGGAAAAAAAAAAAAAAACAAAACAAAACAAAATTTTAAAAAGTAGACGACGAAAATGCCTTTCGAAAGGACTTTTATTTGAAACAATAAGAGCACTTCAGGCCATTTTTTCAAACAAATTTTACTTTAGGTTCTTATTTGAGAAAATGAGAGCATTTTAGACTCTTAATTGAATTTTTCCCATCTAATTTTTCGTGATGGGAAATAACGACTTATCTTTCCTTCCATCATTGCCATTTTGTTGAATACGAGTGCAACAATGATAAAAACGACGCGGATTTCCTGCTATAAGCAATCAAAACCAGATTAAAGAGGAAAAAAAGACCAAAAAAGATAAAAGAGAATTTACTGCAAGGGGTTAAAGGGTTAAGGCTTGAAGACCCTCACTGAGAGTTGGGGACGCCCCTCGCCTATGTGCGATGGTGGCGCCACCACTGCACAAGGGCTGGCCATGAAAGGATCTTAGTGGCGCCATCACCATGCGACAGGCTAGGGCTGTTAACCCATGCCTAAATTTGGGCGAGGCTTGCAACCCTTGCGAGCTGCTAGCGAAGTTGGTGGTGGCGCTTTCATCCCTCCAACTCATTCCAATAATCTCGATCTTTCTTTTCTTTTCTTTTCTTGTTTTAATTAACCCTTTTTTTTAAAATTTTTAAATTTTTAATCTTTATCCTTTTCCTCTTAATTTTCAGACTTTTCATTGATATGGCGCTCAGGCGCTGCAAGTATTCACAAAAACTAAATAATGCAAAATCAGTATGCTTCACTAGCTAAATTAGACAGAGCTAATAGAAAGAATTCATTGCACCGACTAGATAAGTTTTCGGACTCCTTGCACTTTTTGAAAACTATACGACTCAGTTTCACTTTCGCATTCAGTTCCAAGTTTTCTATTATGCTTATCTCTACTACATATTATACTTGTGTTCATAACCTCATCATGAAAAAATTGGGCATAAGACACGTCTTTGATCTGCACTACCTTCATCCTTGTTGTTGTACTAGTACATGTATCGGGTCACATAAAAAAAAGCTCGGCCCCGTTGTAAGCTCATCGAGCACGAGTAAGCCATGATCATAGCGGACAATATTGTCGTTGGTGGCGGGCCTAGTCGATCATCACTTGCCCGCGACGAGAGAGCATGTGACCGGCGAAGGTGTTGGAACCAGAAATAATAAGGGTGACTTTGGAAATTTAGGACGAGGCACGAAACCGATGGAGAAAGAAGATTTTTATTGGAGCTCTTTCTTAGAGAGATTACAAAACACAAACTCACCCTCACATATTTATAGAACATCTACACAAACTTTCTAAAAATAACACTAAATGCAAAAGACAAAACATTAATGCACACCTACTTTGATCCACTAAATGCACATTAATGCACATCTACTTGTCCACTAAATACACATTAATGCACACCTACTTTGATCCACTAAATGCACATTAATGCACATCTACTTGGTCCAAATCAATTTTAATAATATTACAACAGCCTCCCTTAAAATTGATTTTGGAATTCAACCACACCAAGTATCTTCTTTAGCTTTTCGAATGAATCCGCCTTCAGTGCTTTTGTCAAAATATCTGCAACCTGATCTTCTGATCTGCAGAAATTTAGCTCAATTTCACCATCTTTGACCCGCTCACGAATATAGTGATACTTGATGTCGATGTGTTTGCTCCTGCCATGAAATACAGGATTCTTAGCTAATGCAATGGCCGACTTATTACACACATCATTTTAGTAGGACCTATTTGCCCATGTATCAGTTCATTCAACATCTTACGAAGCCATATCGCCTGACAATCCCCTGAAGCTAATGCCATGTATTTTGCTTCAGCTGTCGAGAGTGCAACAACTTGCTGTTTTTTCGAGGACCAAGAGATCACTCCTGATCCGAGAAAGAAAGCATATCCCGAAGTACTCTTCCGAGTCTCAGTATCACCTGCCCAATCACTGTCTGCGTACCCAACTAGACCAAAGTTGTCAGTATAAGAATATAAAATTCCATGGTCACGAGTTTCACTGACATACCGTAAAATTCTTTTTGCTGCCTGCAAATGTGATTGGTACGGTTTTTCATAAACCTGCTAATAATTCCCACTCCATAGGTAATATCCGGCCTTGTAGAAGCCAAATATCTTAAGCTGCCAACAATGCTTTTGAAATAAGTAGGATTTATCAGCTCACCGGTTCCTTCTTTCTTCAGTTCCAACCGTTCAACTACGGGAGTCCGAATTGGTTTTGAGCGACTCCATTTTCAATCGCTTCAAAATGTCATTAGCATATTTTTGCTGTGAAATAAATATGCCATCATCTGTCTGCTTCACTTCAAGGCCAAGAAAATAGGACATCAATCCCAATCGGTCATCTCGAACTGGCTAGTCATAGCCTCCCTGAATTCAGAAAACATTTTTTCACAGCTCCCTGTAAATATCAAGTCATCAACATAAGGCACACAATTAATATGTCACCGTTAGTATTTGACTTGATATACAGTGTATGCTCATACGGGCACTTTTGAAATCATGCTTTAACAGGTATGTATCGATACGCGTGTACCAAGCACGAGGTGCCTGTTTTAGCCCATACAAAGCCTTCTTCAGTTTGTAAACTTGATTTTCATGCCCTTTCTCATAACCCTGTGGTTGCTCCACGTAGACTTCCTCTTCAAATGGATGTGAATCGGCATTTCTTATGGCATTTCTTTATAACCCTGTGGTTCTTCACATCCATTTGATGGATCCTCCAACGGTTTTGAGCTGCAAGTGCTAAGATCATCCGGATGGTATCCATCCGAGCCACTGGTGCAAATACTTCAAAATAATCAATACCTGGCTTTTGCTTATAGCCTTTTACAACTAGTCTGGCCTTGTAACGGTCCACCTGACCGTCGGGTTTGTACTTCGTCTTGTACACCCACTTGACACCAATGGGTTTCTTACCGGGTGGTAAAGAAGTTAAAACCCATGTATCATTCTTCTCAATGGAGTAAATTTCTTCATCCATTGCTTGGATCCACTTTTCATCTGCAGCTGCTTCATCATATGTTACAGGATCACATTCAGCAAATAAACAGAAATTTACTAATGTTTCATCAGTGATTTCGTCACTATCACTGTTACCGGCCTCTTGTGACAATGTAATCCCTGAATTTTGCTGGCGTCTCCCTCAATCGTTGTGAACGACGTAATGGTGGTTCTGAAGCTGCTGTTGGTGAAGATGTACTATCAGTCGAAGATGATGGAGTTTCTTCTGTTTCTCTCGCCAATGGTTCATCTTCGATGGTGATGCTTTTCTGGTCATCCTTCTGGTTCCAGTCCCAGGCTTCATTTTCAAAAACTGGACATCCCTGCTGATGATTACCTTTTCAGTGACTGGGTTATACAGCTTATAACCTTTAGTTGTGTCACTGTAGCCAATGAAGATGCACTTCTCGCTTTTGTCATCCAACTTCTTCTTCGTTCATCTGGTATATGGGGATACGCCACGCACCCAAATACTCGAAAAAATGAAACATCTGGCTTGTTGCTGCTCCAAGCCTCTTCTGGGTTCTTTCAAGAACACTCCTTGTTGGACACCTGTTTAGTACAAATACAGCACAGGCAACAGCTTCTGCCCAAATTTTCTTTGGCAAATTTTTTGCTTTTAGCATACTTCTTGCCATTTCAAAAATTATCCTGTTCTTTCTTTCTGCTATACCATTTTGCTGAGGTGTATAGCTGGCAGTCAACTGACGTTTTACTCCATGAATTTTATAATATTTGTCAAATTCATTTGAGGTAAATTCTCCTCCTCTATCGGATAGAGGAGGAGAATTTACCTCAAATGAATTTGACAATATTATAAAATTCATGGAGTAAACGTCAGTTGACTGCCAGCTATACACCTCAGCAAATGGTATAGCAGAAAGAAAGAACAGGATAATTTTTGAAATGGCAAGAAGTATGCTAAAAGCAAAAATTTGCCAAAGAATTTTGGGCAGAAGCTGTTGCCTGTGCTGTATTTGTACTAAACAGGTGTCCAACAAGGAGTGTTCTTGAAAGAACCCCAGAAGAGGCTTGGAGCAGCAACAAGCCAGATGTTTCATTTTTTCGAGTATTTGGGTGCGTGGCGTATCCCCATATACCAGATGAACGAAGGAAGAAGTTGGATGACAAAAGCGAGAAGTGCATCTTCATTGGCTACAGTGACACAACTAAAGGTTATAAGCTGTATAACCCAGTCACTGAAAAGGTAATCATCAGCAGGGATGTCCAGTTTTTTTGAAAATGAAGCCTGGGACTGGAACCAGAAGGATGACCAGAAAAGCATCACCATCGAAGATGAACCATTGGCGAGAGAAACAGAAGAAACTCCATCATCTTCGACTGATAGTACATCTTCACCAACAGCAGCTTCAGAACCACCATTACGTCGTTCACAACGATTGAGGGAGACGCCAGCAAATTCAGGGATTACATTGTCACAAGAGGCGGTAACAGTGATAGTGACGAAATCACTGATGAACATTAGTAATTTCTGTTTATTTGCTGAATGTGATCCTGTAACATATGATGAAGCAGCTGCAGATGAAAAGTGGATCCAAGCAATGGATGAAGAAATTTACTCCATTGAGAAGAATGATACATGGGTTTTAACTTCTTTACCACCCGGTAAGAAACCCATTGGTGTCAAGTGGGTGTACAAGACGAAGTACAAACCCGACGGTCAGGTGGACCGTTACAAGGCCAGACTAGTTGTAAAAGGCTATAAGCAAAAGCCAGGTATTGATTATTTTGAAGTATTTGCACAGTGGCTCGGATGGATACCATCCGGATGATCTTAGCACTTGCAGCTCAAAACCGTTGAGGATCCATCAAATGGATGTGAAGCAACCACAGGGTTTAAAGAAATGCCATTAAGAAATGCCGATTTCACATCCATTTGAAGAGGAAGTCTACGTGGAGCAACCACAGGGTTATGAGAAAGGGCATGAAAATCAAGTTTACAAACTGAAGAAGGCTTTGTATGGGCTAAAACAGGCACCTCGTGCTTGGTACACGCGTATCGATACATACCTGTTAAAGCATGATTTTCAAAAGTGCCCGTATGAGCATACACTGTATATCAAGTCAAATACTAACGGTGACATATTAATTGTGTGCCTTTATGTTGATGACTTGATATTTACAGGGAGCTGTGAAAAAATGTTTTCTGAATTCAGGGAGGCTATGACTAGCCAGTTCGAGATGACCGATTTGGGATTGATGTCCTATTTTCTTGGCCTTGAAGTGAAGCAGACAGATGATGGCATATTTATTTCACAGCAAAAATATGCTAATGACATTTTGAAGCGATTGAAAATGGAGTCGCTCAAACCAATTCGGACTCCCGTAGTTGAACGGTTGGACTGAAGAAAGAAGGAACCGGTGAGCTGATAAATCCTACTTATTTCAAAAGCATTGTTGGCAGCTTAAGATATTTGGCTTCTACAAGGCCGGATATTACCTATGGAGTGGGAATTATTAGCAGGTTTATGAAAAACCGTACCAATCACATTTGCAGGCAGCAAAAAGAATTTTACGGTATGTCAGTGAACTCGTGACCATGGAATTTTATATTCTTATACTGACAACTTTGGTCTAGTTGGGTACGCAGACAGTGATTGGGCAGGTGATACTGAGACTCGGAAGAGTACTTCGGGATATGCTTTCTTTCTCGGATCAGGAGTGATCTCTTGGTCCTCGAAAAAACAGCAAGTTGTTGCACTCTCGACAGCTGAAGCAAAATACATGGCATTAGCTTCAGGGGATTGTCAGGCGATATGGCTTCGTAAGATGTTGAATGAACTGATACATGGGCAAATAGGTCCTACTAAAATGATGTGTGATAATAAGTCGGCCATTGCATTAGCTAAGAATCCTGTATTTCATGGCAGGAGCAAACACATCGACATCAAGTATCACTATATTCGTGAGCGGGTCAAAGATGGTGAAATTGAGCTAAATTTCTGCAGATCAGAAGATCAGGTTGCAGATATTTTGACAAAAGCACTGAAGGCGGATTCATTCGAAAAGCTAAAGAAGATACTTGGTGTGGTTGAATTCCAAAATCAATTTTAAGGGAGGCTGTTGTAATATTATTAAAATTGATTTGGACCAAGTAGATGTGCATTAATGTGCATTTAGTGGATCAAAGTAGGTGTGCATTAATGTGTATTTAGTGGACAAGTAGATGTGCATTAATGTGCATTTAGTGGATCAAAGTAGGTGTGCATTAATGTTTTGTCTTTTGCATTTAGTGTTATTTTTAGAAAGTTTGTGTAGATGTTCTATAAATATGTGAGGGTGAGTTTGTGTTTTGTAATCTCTCTAAGAAAGAGCTCCAATAAAAATCTTCTTTCTCCATCGGTTTCGTGCCTCGTCCTAAATTTCCAAAGTCACCCTTATTATTTCTGGTTCCAACACCTTCGCCGGTCACATGCTCTCTCGTCGCGGGCAAGTGATGATCGACTAGGCCCGCCACCAACGACAATATTGTCCGCTATGATCATGGCTTACTCGTGCTCGATGAGCTTACAACGGGGCCGAGCTTTTTTTATGTGACCCGATACATGTACTAGTACAACAACAAGGATGAGGTAGTGCAGATCAAAGACGTGTCTTATGCCCAATTTTTTCATGATGAGGTTATGAACACAAGTATAATATGTAGTAGAGATAAGCATAATAGAAAACTTGGAACTGAATGCGAAAGTGAAACTGAGTCGTATAGTTTTCAAAAAGTGCAAGGAGTCCGAAAACTTATCTAGTCGTGCAATGAATTCTTTCTATTAGCTCTGTCTAATTTAGCTAGTGAAGCATACTGATTTTGCATTATTTAGTTTTTGTGAATACTTGCAGCGCCTGAGCGCCATATCAATGAAAAGTCTGAAAATTAAGAGGAAAGGATAAAGATTAAAAATTAAAAATTTTAAAAAAAAGGGTTATTAAAACAAGAAAAAGAAAAGAAAAGAAAGATCGAGATTATTGGAATGAGTTGGAGGGATGAAAGCGCCACCACCAACTTCGCTAGCAGCTCGCAAGGGTTGCAAGCCCTCGCCCAAATTTAGGCATGGGTTAACAGCCCCTAGCCTGTCGCATGGTGATGGCGCCACTAAGATCCTTTCATGGCCAGCCCTTGTGCAGTGGTGGCGCCACCATCGCACATAGGCGAGGGGCGTCCCCAACTCTCAGTGAGGGTCTTCAAGCCTTAACCCTTTAACCCCTTGCAGTAAATTCTCTTTTATCTTTTTTGGTCTTTTTTTCCTCTTTAATCTGGTTTTGATTGCTTATAGCAGGAAATCCGCGTCGTTTTTATCATTGTTGCACTCGTATTCAACAAAATGGCAATGATGGAAGGAAAGATAAGTCGTTATTTCCCATCACGAAAAATTAGATGGGAAAAATTCAATTAAGAGTCTAAAATGCTCTCATTTTCTCAAATAAGAACCTAAAGTAAAATTTGTTTGAAAAATGGCCTGAAGTGCTCTTATTGTTTCAAATAAAAGTCCTTTCGAAAGGCATTTTCGTCGTCTACTTTTTAAAATTTTGTTTTGTTTTGTTTTCTTTTTTTTTCCTTTTTTCCCTTTCCCTTCCCCGGCCATCGTCGGACCACTGGACGAGGTCGCTGACATTGGGCGAGGGTCGCTCGCCTAGCCCAGTGGAGGGCGAGGGTTGTCATCGAATCTTTCCTTGCACCTTTGTTTCAACAACCTCCTGTAGCTTCCTGGCTGCGCCTCTACTCGACGCTTCATTGTGCTTATTCAATCTTGTTGGGTTCCCTTTGGCGACCCCAACCAGTCCCAAGCTTGCCGGCCTCACCACTACACTCAGAACAATGTTGAGCTTCTGGCCAAATAAAGCACTTTTTTTTACCATCTTCATTTGCCAAATCCCAACACTCGCTTGCCTGGGTCAACGTCAAGCGAGGGCCAACCTCCACCAATGACCTGGCAATGGCTGAGGGAGGGTAGAGGATAAAAGAAAAAGAATAAGAAAAGAAAAAGGAAAAAAAAAGGGTAAATGACGAAAATGTCTTTTAGTCGGTCCCTTTTTTGAAATAATGAGGGCATTTCGGGCCTTTCTTTGAAACAAGATCCACTTCATTCCCTTATTTGAGAAATGAGAACACTTCAAGCTCTTCAAGTTCTAGTATTCGATTTCGCATATTGAAAGTTTTAGAATTTCATCTCATTTTGTAACAAGCTTTAGGACTTTAATTGCGCTTAAACGAGGGTGGATGATCTTGTTCAAGTGTGAAAATTTTACCTTGTGTATTTTAGTCAAAATTGTTGCTTAAAATTCCCAAGAATCCGCATGAGCAGACTTTTACAGCCGATACGGCAAATCGGTCCGTAGACATAACGTTGTCTAGTGTACATGACTGACGTAAACATCGTCTTCTTCGTCCATTCTCTGTAAAACCGTCGTGGTATGTACAGATGAGCGACACTGCCATGGAATCCACGCATGGAGGGAACTAATGTAATTGCTGAGAAGCTGAATAAAGGCTGGATATACATCAATCTCAAGGGTAAATTGTCCCAAAAATTTTAAAATGATCTCAATTTTTCCAATTCAGTCATAACCTTTAATTTTGTCAATTAAGTCATAAACATTTTATGTTTGCAAATTGAGTCCATCCGGCCATTTTGACCGGAAATCACTTATATGGACGTCGGTTGTTCTACATGATATAATGAGCATTGACGTGGATAATTTTGGCCGCAAGCGAGGGAGGAAGGCAAGAAAAAGGAAATTAAAAAAGAAGAGAAGAAAAACAGGAGAAAAAAAATTTAAGTAAATAAAAAATTTGAAAACAAAAACATTAATATTAAAATATTAATAAAATTTATTCACATAGCGCCAATGATGCCATGTAGAACAGCGAGCGTCCACGTCAGTGATTTCCTATCAAAATTGGCCACGTGAACTCAGTTGACAAAATGTAAAAAGGTTTAGGAGGCAATTAGCAAAATTATAAAGTTTAAAGATGAATTAGTAAAACTGCAATAGATTTAGAATTTTTTTCGAATAATTTCCCAACAACCCTAGTTAGAAGAGGAAGAGCAAGGATAACTATTGTAGCCTAACTATTGGAGATTTTAGTGTGTGCCCATTACC
>JAGVVM010004036.1:0-33076 GCA_019149425.1 Psidium friedrichsthalianum
TTTGTGTGCGAAACAGAGTTAAAATTCGGAGAAAAAATAGAGGAAGATATCAAGATCGTCTTGTCATTCTGTTGTGGCCACATTGATTTTAACATATAGTTATTAAAACTCTGAGGCGAAAAAGTGTCAAAAAAGATCCTAAACCTCATGGAGTCTGGTACACAATTCAGTCCAAATCTTTTGTGTGGTTGTCAATTCGGTCTTAAACCTGTCATAGTGCCAATTTAGTCCTCACGACTATTGGCTGATTGTGCAAATCAATCTAAACCTGTTGTATTTGTACTAATTGAGTCATATCTGATCACAATTTTGTGATCGAAACCGCCATAACTTACATATCGATTGTTCTACGTGGCATGGTGGCCATGATGTGGCATTTTTAATATTATTTTAGCATTTTTAATAATTTTTTATATTTCTCCCTTTTTGTCTTAAATTTTCTTTGCAACTTTTTATTTTGGATTGGGGCTGGCTAAGGGTGCGTGGCTGACTCTCGCTAGCCCCAGGTGAGGGCCAATTCCACCCTCACCAGCACGAACGGCGAAGTGGCCACGGCGCCCTCAACCTAGCCTAAATCTTGGAGAGGTTGCGTCAGTGCGCTCACGCACTGGCCACAGCGAGGTGTAACAACTCCATAAGGTTGTCCATTCCTAATTATGATTACGATTAATTAGCGCAACTGGAGGAAATTCATATTAGAGAACATACTAGATTGGGTTCCTGTAAGATTAATAGAATAAACAAGTCCATACTCAATGCCATAGCCTTAACATGTACTACCGTCCGAGGCATACATGGACGTTTGATCTCGCTACCTGGTGAGGGATACAAAAAAAAAGGATCCTTTTCCTTCTATTAGGTAGTCTCAACAAAAATTTACGCAATATATATACTGGAATTACACACACACACACACATACATAACATACACAATACATACATACATACATGACATACATACATACACACACATGCCCACTAATCTTCTACCAGCTCCTCCAAGTTAGCTCCTCATCCTCTGCCCGCTTTTCGCCATTCCTACCGTTGCAATCCCCGGTGACATCGTATCTCTGATCAGAGGTCTCTAACACGATCAATTGCCTGGACCTAAAATAACAGGCACGAGTAAATTCTAAATGTACTAAGAGGAAGAAGACCGTGTTTGACCAGAGATAAGACGGTCGTTGCTACTTAATAAGATTAGTAGCGTGAATCAGGTAAAACAGACATCCTCATGCCAGCCCAAGTATGCAAAAGCGCTCTGTAGAAATGATGAGGGATATGTCCATATCGAGTGCTGAACATGTAACAAGAGTGACCCAGGACTGAACAAATAAATCTCTAAAAATTACACCGCATACGATTTTCCTATAATTTCTCGATAAAAAATATTATTCCAAGACATGTGGACTAGAATGCATGTCGTGATGAAACATGTATTACATAATCATCAAACAAGAACATCTTTTTTTTGAAAAAAAAATCTGAGGTGGAAAAAGTTTCATTATTATATTATGTACAACAACTTCTTCTAAGGATCGAACCCTGTGTTCGTATATAGACCTTTCATTCCCTTACCATCGCTATGTCGGAGACACTGGCCGATATTCAAATATACATTCTCTTTTTAATATATTTAACGTGGTGACAAGTAGTGTACATCGTATTCATCGCTGCTCCAAAAGAAACACAAAATACATATCAAGCATTCACAAAAGTGAAAATCACCTGCTTATGAAGTACGCTATGCACTCACGGGGGGGGGGGGGGGGGGAAAAAAAAATTAATTTTTTTTTTTTCTTTTTGGGGGAGGCAGATGATTCATCTTTTAGCCCTAATTTCAATTCACATTCCACAATTCCACTTGCCAAGACCCATGACTTTCTCCCCACATCCGTGAGCAAGGCAACTACCAAGATTTTCACACTTAGGATCACTCAACTCCTTAGACTTTCCTGATCAGACAGAAAGAAAGGGTTCCTTAAACACAAAGGGAATGTCCAAAACACCTAGGGCTCTCTTGGGACATTCTAGCCGATGGGAAATTTTCAAGTCTCTTAACTCTATAGTCATGAACAAACATGTATTATATGAATGCGATATGAACTACCACACTATACTTCAAGGAGTCGAAACATTAAGTCAGCAGTATAGATGTACATTGATGAAAATAGCCGACATCAAATCTAGCAAGTGGTTCAACTTCAGCATAAAAGTATATATCGAACAGATTGGACTTGATTTGCCGGCCTCAACTAAAGTTGCCAAATTAATTTCATAAATCCCATAAAGTCACAGTCATATTTCAAGGTGTGGAGAATAACTTTCATTGGAACTCTTTGTCATTTGACCCACAGAACAATCTCACAATTCATTGCTTTCTCATTCAAGGATACTTTGCACACTGTTGGAAATCATAACTTTTTTCTCAGTAAATAACTCCAAAAATCACCAAATTTTAGTATGTCATAGGTAAGACCTTTATCTATAACTTTTATGGAAGTACGAAGTTCAGTTCCATTTGTCTAAGTCAAGGTAAATTGAGAAAATAGTGATAAAAATCAGACTCGATAACAAAATGGAGATGGGAATGGTCGCATCACCAGCCTTAAAGGTTCCAAAATTCTCAAATTAATATATATTACATTTTAGGATTGACTTCAACTTTTATGTTTCTCTCTTAGTCAATAGAAACCACAGAAAGAGGTACAAAAATAGTAAACCGCAACGTTAGATCAGACTCTGATTTAGCACATGCAACTCTCTAGAGTACGAGGTTAGTTAGCCCACCAATGAACTCCAAAATTCCCAAATTATTATATCTTATATTCTAGGATGTTACCTTCAACTTTTATGCTTTTGATTACGTCAATAGAAGCCTATAGAAGAGGTACAAAAATAACAATCACGAAAGGTCAGACTGGATTCGAATTCAGCACAAGCCAAATCGTGGAATTGCATGGCCTTTTGACTGACATACGAACTCCAAAAGTTCAAAATTAATATATGTATATTTTTAGGATGTTAACATCAACTTTTATGTTTTGATCTTGGTCCGGAAGCCCACAAGAAACAGTACGAAAATAGCTAGCGTTGAAGGTTAGATTAGACTCAGTTTTAGAATAGCTTCATAAATCTACTTGCATACCCTTTTACACCAAGATCCACCACATGCATAATATAGGCTTATCATTAGTTTTATTTCTCATCCATATTATTATACAGAACAAGCGATCGAATATAAAATAGACAAAAGCAAGAAAATAAATCAAACACAATATGTACGTGGTTCATTGTAGAGTACCTACATCCACAGTGAGAGCAGCAACAAATTCCATTATACAAAAGCATCCAACAGAGATTACAAACCGTACTCGCAGTCACCAACCACTCTTGAATGTTTTAGCACCCCAAACTACATCCAATAACACAACATAGTTATCTAGCCCCCTCAATTTTTCCCGGCAAATAATCTCTAAATCTCATGAAAGAATTATACACAATTCTCTAGCCCCAGAATTTCTCGTTACGAGACACAAAAACTATGATGTATTCTATGAAGAAACCCACTGAGCAAGACTCGACAAACGGTCGCTTTAAGAAGGTCTTCACGCCCACAACAACAAACGTCATCGTTTTTAGCACTCTCGAAGACTTCCCTCCCCCTTCACAAGTAAAACCAAGACATAAATAATAAGCATCTTGGAAATCTGAGAATCCTTACTGAATCCCAAGCAAACATGGAAAAAGGAAAGGTTGATTTTTCCCTTTCCTTCCGCCCGTCCAACCCCCTCCTGACTGAAAGTCAGACTTCTTCGCGGAACCATCCAAGTTCAATATGTACTTTCCTCCTTTAAATCTTGTTGACTGACTTCAGCTCCAAGAATCCGACGTCACCTTGCACTCTTTTGCCAAACAAGAATATAAATTTCCAAGGTAGATATCCACAAAGATTCAATTTTCGGACTTTATTTATTTATTTTCAAAATTCATATTTTCGTTTCCAATTTAAACTCGAGACATAAGTTAACATATATCAAGCCACAAGCTTCAAATGAACTATAATCTAGCTATACAAAATCATATTAAAGTAATGCAAAGATGAGAAACTTGCTTTCACCTAAGAAAAACACAAATCCTTGAAGCTTCTTGAGAGTAAGATGAGAGTGTAAGTGAATTTTGAAAATGAAAGTGAGGGGGGAAGGGGGATTTTCGGCCACATCAAGAGGAAGAGGGGTGAGAAATATTGAGTGGAAGCTTTAGTTTGTTATAAAATCTTATTGGGCACTATGGGTGGCATGAAAAGTAACTTGGGATGAAATCACTTGAGCTAAAAATAGACCCATTTTCCAAGGGGGTGGCCGCCATGTCTATCTTACCCTCATTAATTTAATTATGCACATTATGCACTCTAAACTTTTAATTAGACTATAATTTTCTCTATTATTACTTAGTATTTTCGGTTTACATACGAAGTTAACGCCATAATCACGTAATTTAATAATGTGACATGTTCCAATTATTAACTCATGAGTTTATTTCTAATACCGCTATACTATGCTCTTGGCAATTTCGCTTTGGAGGCCAAATTAACATTATAGTCTCTTAATTGATCTCTTGATAAATTTAATTAGTGATAATCAATATTTAATATATCACCGCAATCACATTTAGTCAATTAAAAGAATATTGGATATCACATTCATACTATAGTCACTTTGTATTTTTCACTCTAGGGGTTGAGCTAGTGCCATTGACCCTTAATGAACTACGTGACACATTCCAATAAATGTCAAGTAATTCAATTTTAATTAGCTAGGTGAAATTCAAGATATCATAGAGGGCTCGTGAGCCCTTGGCCGGTGATCCTTGCTGGCCCCCAATCCAAAAAAAAAAAAATGCAAGAAAAGAAAAAGAAGAAAAAAAACCTAAATAATTGTTAAAAAATTATTTAAAATACTTAAGTAATATTAAAATAATATTTAAAAAATCACGTCAGTGCCAGCCATATCACATAGGACAATCAACATCAATGTTAGCAATTTCCAGTTAAAATTGACCAGATTGACTCAATTGTCACTCAAATGGCATGCTCTTGACCTACATCTATGCCGAGAGCTCCCAGCTCCCACCCGCTAAGCCGGCCCACTAGGACTACTGATTCGAGTCGATCCGTACGATGATGAACAACAGCCTCAATGAGCTCAAAATGTGGAGGGTATTCGTGGGTTTCCGGAATGAGGAGCTCCCGGTCTTCGCCTCCGAAGCCATCCTAGCCAACGAGACGACTCTAGTCGCGAGCGTTAGCAACGGCATCGTCCTGGCCGGTTTCCCGTTAATGGACCTGAATACAGCGATTTAGATGGCACGAGACGTGAAGCAGATGCAGGCGCAAGTGAGGTTGGTGGGGACGCAGTTTGGCGTGAAGTCGCCCAACGTGTCCATGCTCAAGAACAATCGGTCCGGTTTAGGTTGCTTAGTACAAGTCGGACCGTGATATGGGGGGTGATTTTAGATCATCAGAGAAGATGAGGAACGACAACGACAACCCTCAGAAGAAGAAGAAGAAGAATCATCTCAAGCAGCCTAGAAAATGAAGCACACGCATCATACAGAGAGAGAGAGAGAGTCATTGTCGGGGGAGCACGCTATTCCACTTCAATAAGTACTGGTACTGTTTTGAACAGTATCAAGGTCCAGCCCGAAAATTTAGAAAATTTTTGGGCGGAGTCGGGTCGGGCTGGACAGGACTAGGCTGACGCGGGCCTTTTTGACAGCCCCACCGTACACGCACATGCATAGTTCCTCCGCCTCATCTCTCTCTCTCTAGAAGTTCAAGCTCAAGGGCTCGGCATCTCTGAAAGCCACCTCCATGACTTCTCTTTGCGGCAACTTTGTCGTTTGAGAAGGTCTCCCTCGCCACTTGCGATTTCAACATGCGGAGGACAAGCGAACCTCAGATTGAGGTCGTGGACCTCGAATCTATCGTGAGGGCACAACGTTCCCATAAGAACGAATACCATACACAGTAAAAGCGTGGACGATTTTCAAAGTTTTCCCAACACATACGTTCGAGAAAAATGGTTTGTAAAGTCCCATGGACAATTTGGCAGACCTCAGGAGAGACAGGGATGCCGATTGGACTGTGCACTGCGCGGATAGAAGATCAACCCAATGCAAATTGGGAAAGGGTTGATCTTAGATTTCTGGAGACGTGGCCCAGTAAAGAAGTCCAACAAATCAAGCAGTCCATATTCAGTCATTTCACCATCTCATGCCATGCCCAGGCCATTAAGGGCTTGAATTTTCCCAAATCGATTATGTCCAGATCTGAGCCAGGGCTGCCACCTTCGCCATAAATGGCAAGGGCTGGTGGCCGTTGCGGAGATTTGGGAAAGGGCTCACGGCCTTCGTCGGCAGTGTGCAAGGGCAGTGATTCCTCACTAGTGGGCAACGGCCCCCAACTGGCTCATAACAATAAAAACTGAGAAAAATAATAATAAATTTGAAAATTATTCATGTCGGGCGTCAACCATGTCACGTAGGATAGTCGGTGTCCGTGTCAGCAATTTCGGTTGAAAGAATTGAGTTGGCAAATTCTCAAAGGATTTAAAACTCAATTGACACAATTAAAAGGTTTATGATTGAATTGGTCAAAGTGCAACAAGTTTATAATCTTTTGAACAATTTTTCCTAAAGTCTTGGATCGCGTGAGTTATTCAACTTATGCTGGGGATGGGCCACTAACTTTGAGCCGATCAAATGAGGTTGGCCCAAGAGAGCACACTACCGTAGGCTCAAAGTAGCCCAAGGATATGGACTGCCCACGAGAAAATGAAGTTGTAATATAATTTCCATTAGTAAAATGTGTGTGTGGATAGGGAAGGGCACCGGACGGGACGGGACGGGGGGTCGGGATCGGGATCGCGGTCCCATCCCCACCCTGTGAACGGAAAAACTACCAGAAGCGAGGAAGTCTATCCATACGAGGTAGCATGTACCTATGGTAGAAACTAGCCGGAGCCCCATTCACAACGTAACTAGGTAGTGTGACCCTTTTATCATCGGTCGGCATGCTCGGTGGCATATGATGTCTGTAACGTTTGTCAACAAAGTCACAGGAAATGAAAGAAATATGTGGACGAAGACCCCCCACTAAGGAAGGACAAGTGGCACGATATGGAGATTCCAGCCTCTCCTGCGAAACTAGAAAGACAGCCTTTTTTTTTTATTATTATCCTTCTTCTAAGACACGACAACTGGAGCATGTTTTGCACACATCCAAATCACGTGATCATAATCGATCTTAGCCACTAAATGATGGTGGTTCCATAATGGGGCCTCATAAACTATAGATTGAAATTGAGCGGGCTTTCCATATTTTGAGAGCATGTGTAGAAATTTGCTCGAGAACTACTGGACTCGGTGAGTCGAACGGGCAGAAGTGAGCCCCATCCATCATATCATGTACTCATTAGACATGAAGGTTCACATCACTCATTCTAGAACGAATGCATCCGTCTAACTTACTTTTTTTTTTTTTGGAGAATATTTTTTTCACCCTAGCCGGATGTCGTTGGACTAAGAATAGCCATCAACAAATAAACACGTAAATTTTGGAAGATAACTGTTTCAAAAACTTAAGTCAATTCAGCTTCTTTAATCAATTTACTTACTTTCAGCTTAATGTAATGTTATAGCTCATTTCGTTTTCGTCAATTTACGTCCGTGGCAAGACCGTGCACATTTTGGACGGAAAGTTCTATTATAGTCACTATTCGAACTTGGCTCTCCGAAGAGAGATGGGGGAGTGGGATCACTAATCTCACGTGGGTTTCACTCGATTCGATGAATCTCGTACAGTTCTAGCCCATGAGGTCAAGACAATCTAGGGTTCTTGAGCCTAATCGCAACGGAAGCACCATCGATCTCCTTCTCTTGCTCTCTTAAAAGTGAGCATACTTATGTCCTTGCAGGCATCATATTCCTTTATTCCAGGGGTTTCATTGCTTTGTGAGGATCACATTCCTGTCTCCCCTCTTTCGCTGGCGGCGCTAGACGCGGATGGGAAACCTAACATTATATTCCGTCCTTAAGACAGGTTCTCCTCGTCGTCCTATTCTGGATGAGCTAACGCCTAAGCATGATTACGACTTCGAACGGCGTAGACGCTTATTTTAAGCGCACAATCGTTTACTTTTCCCCTAACCAAAGCTTTAGGCTCGACGGCTTAGTTATGGTTTGTTTAGCTGCATATTTTTAAGGTTCACCATTTGGTCGGTGGAGTTAGGTTATAGTTGGTTGAGTTTGTAGGTCCCTGCCCCCGACTATAGTAAGTCAACGAAAGTACAGAAAATTAGATCAACAAGTACGTCGGAAGCAAATGTGGTATGTGCTGCTTTGCAAGATTCTCGTAATAATGTTTAGATAATTCGGGGTTGAAAAGCCAAGCGTACGAAATGTCATCAAGATGTTGCATCAGATGATGAAATTGCGGTTTGTCCCACGCATCTAGATCAATTAAGTTAATGTATGCCTATGCATCAGCGAGCCCTACCAAATCGGACGCATTTGAGCGGACAAAAGAGCGATTCTAGAAACGAATCTAAGAGAGAGAGAGTATATTACCCAACGTGACATCGCATTAACATATCGAGGCGATACGATCAATTGAGCGATGTTATCACCATGATCCGCGGCTTAATATTTCCTATTACCGACAACTAACGAACTTGCTTGCCCAATGATTCCACATCAGCCATTACAATTTTATAAACAACCGAAAAGGAAAAGGTTATTGCGGGATAATGCAGAGATTTCTTTTCTTTCGTTGTTTCCAAGATTTTCGCGAAAGGAGGAAGACTCCTGCTGCGGGGGGTAAAAGGCCGCAAGTGCGGGGACTAGGAACAGGAGAAGGGGGCAAACGAGGTCCACACGAACGAGCCTCTTGTGTGCACGTCTCTCTTACGATCTTTACTCCTTCTCGGTCAAGCCTTTGTCCACAAAAAAAAAAAAAAAAACCAAAGCACATCAAAAGACCACACTCCACACGCCCCCCTTCCAAAACATGGGAGATGTACTAATTTTTCTCCTCTTCGCGGAAATGGAAAACTTTTTGGGGTCACTCTTTGCGCCGCCACTCATTAGCGTTCCGAGGAAATGCTGAGGCACCCGCGCCATCGATTTTAGCCATCCCCCGTGAGATGCATATGAGACGAATCGGGTTCACATGCCCCGACAGACCCGACGGTGTCACTGGCCGACATGACGGACCCGTTTGATGTGTGAGGGTGACCACTATGACGAGGACTTATCGAGTTTGCACCGTCTCAACCACCATTAGTTTATTCAGTTGTGCTCTCCCCCTCTTTTTTTTTTTTTTTTCTTGTTCATTTTATTTCTCCTGCTTCATTAGTAATTGAAAGGCGTTATTCAAGTAATTAAGATATAGACACAAATGGAGGAGAATAAAGACCCGGGAATCCACACCACACATGATGCGACCTCCTCCACCGCCATCTCTAGCTAAATGCCAAAACACCCGCTCGCTCTCTCTCTCTCTCTCCCCCCTTCTCTCCGTGCACCAAATTAGGGGAAAGGATGGCACCAAATTAATTGAAAAGGATGACAAGATCAACATGGACACTTTTGTCCACGTCTAATGTCAGATGCTCGTGAGGATAACCCTTCCATAAAGTTCATTAATATCCGAGCTCATTAGCTTTATTTGGAACTATATGTCTTCGCTTTCGCTAGGAAGCTACCTATTCTTGCAACAATTGGAGAAGATCAATCCAAAATATTCTAAAGATATCGCATTTTCACCAATTAAGTAATAAATCATTTAATTGGGCTAATTGAGTTCTAAACATTTTTACGTCTTGCTAGTTGAATTTGTCCGGTTAATTTTGACAGGAAATCGCTTAATTGGACTCTAGGTATCTTATGTAACTCGACCGACACTAATATTAATAAATTTTAATATTATCTCATTTTTTCCCAATTTTTAATAGTTTTTGTCTTTTCATTTTATTTTATTTTGTTCATCTTCCTCTATGAATCGTCAGGCCTCGGCCATGGTCGGCAACTACCTTGGCCTTGCCGAAGGCTAGCAAGGGCCGACCTCGGGCGAGGCTCGACCTCGTCGGATCTGGTGAGGGCGACCCTCACTCGAGGCCAGCAAGGTCCACTCTTCCACTCTCACCAAATCCCAGCGAAGGCGGCCATGGCCATAGCTAGTGGCCAATTTCCTGCCATGCCTGAGGCTCGGCTATCGTCGGATAAAGAAGAAGAAAAAGAAAAGAAAGAACCAAGAAATTAATGAAATGTTTATTAAAACTATCAACGTAAGCGCCGATCGAATCATGTAGGACGTCCGGTGTTCACGTTAGCAATTTCTTGTCAAAGTTGGCCAGATGAGCTCAGCTGCTGGCCTCAACACGAAAAGGTTTAGGGCTCAACCGACACAATTAACAGATTTATGATCGAATTGACAAAAATGCATCATGTTTAGAACATTTTGGAACAATCTTCCCTTCTTCCTTGCATAGAAGCCACCTCTAGATACGCAAACGTGGTCCTTTAGAGACGTCGGACATTGATGATATATTACTATATTTAAGCTTCATAACGACCCACTTAAAAAGCCAACATATCTCACTAAATTTCTCTTTATGAGATGCCTTAAGAGGAAAGCAAGTCAAGGGGACCATAAAATGGGACATTTATCTGTTTATAGCAGTGGTCTTTGTGTAAATCTACTACTAGCTCAATTGTTCTCGACAATATCGACGTATCTCCGATCTAATAATGTTGCGTATGATACGGTCCAACATGTACTTCATATTCTTCTACAACGACTCGGTGGCATGGCATGGCATGGCATGGAAATTATTCGACCGTTCCTTTCATCGAAGGGAGGAGGACATGGGCAAAATTTAATGAAATCGTCCTCCGACGTGGCATGCACAGAAGGGACATTGATTTGGACGTGGCACCTCATGGCGGCACGTCGGACTCAGCCCTAACTTGTAAGCATCTCTCTCTCTATCTCACTGCAGTTAGCCCTTTTTTTTTTTTTTTTGGCCGCATCTCTATACACACTTCGCTAGGGTTGGCTCTTCAAGTCGTGAGTTTCTCGATAAGAGTCGAACATCTAGCCATTGCTAAGGGCGTAGGGCTTCCAAACAACCGAATTTTCCACGCTCGTGCCCCTTCGAAATTTCTATGCCGACAAAAACGTCACATCATCTCATGCAACATGGCCCAGCAGCCGTCTTCTTCCCTCGACGTTAATCATCAATCTCCTGCGCACGTCGAAATTGCTAATTTTTTTTTAAAAATTTCATATGCAATTTTTTTTTAAAAATTTCATATGCAAATTTTTTTTTATGATTTTTAATCTAAATATCTTGTCAGTGCTGTCTCCACTGACGAGCCATATCATCCCAAAAGGCCAAAAAAAATTGAGGTGGAGGAAGGAAAGAAGAGGGCCGGCAACCAAGCACGCAGCCTTTTCAGATTCCTCACGGCTCTCCTAATCCAACTTTGTTTACTGGACTAATCAGACTATTCTAAAAGCAGAGGGCCCCAAAGAGAGGCCCACGTCGCTGTCACGTGGCCCCCCTTTGACTTTTCAACCGAACTTCTAACTTTTTCTCTGCAGGAGGGATTTGGTGACCGCTTTGATCCTCCCCCGTCCCCGTTCCCCAGTAAAGGTCGAATTTTTGAGGAATTCACTCAACGCCCCACCAAATGCAATCATCATGCTCATCACTCGACATTTGGAGAAAGCTGCGATTTTTCGTTTTTTGTTTAATGCATAATGAGGATTAGGTGCTTAAGCTAATCGAATCTGCACGGACATTGTCATTTGGAAATAAAGAAGCACCCGGTGGGGAGAATCTGACAAGAGTCCTCAAGACTTGCCAAACCTATCCACCAAATGTCATGTGTGGATAGATGGAAGAACAGAGATGCTCAAGCATGGTGAGCTGACCCATGATTGAGGTGGACCAGAAAAGGGCCAAAAAAAAAAAAAAAACTGAGGGTTCCCCACCATAGACCAACCACCATCTCAAGAATTAAGGCAAGATAAACATGGGGGCAGATCCCCCCCGCCCCCGCCCCCCAAAAAAGGGGAAAAAGGAAGAAGAAATCCCACTTTTATAATCTAGACATCCAACAATCTTCATGTGATGTTTTATAATTCCAAGCTTGCCCTATCAAATCATCATTCCGTCCAAAGTAGAGCATATACTTTTAGCAGATACGAGTCCTTTAATATAACGGGCCATTTCCCAACACAGGATAACAACTACAGCACAATGTCGTACGTTAGAGTCACAGACTCGGCAAATGGATCAACTAATCAGATGTCGGCTAAATCGCAAAAAAATGATGCGAGAACAAAACACATTTACCTGTACAAATATCGATATGCCAACTCCATTATTGCAAATCATGCCTGAACATATCAGGCGTCTATGATCAGTACATGGGACCTATATACACTTCATATCTATAGATTTTACCTCATGAAACCATATCCTATGTAACACCTAAAAGAGGTAAAGCCAAATCCTCGATCCATATATACAAGGAGAAGAGACACATACTATGTCCAATCTTCCACCATATTACTACTTACAGCGTAAGCTTTCACTATTTCCATCCCCGCTATACCACATTTCACTTTTGCATTCTTGCCCCTGACAATTCATCTTTCTTTATTCAGACCCCAATGACTCACTATACACTATAAACTAATAAAAAGTTCTGATCTTTCTTCTTCTGCTTCTGTTCTCTCTTTTTTTTTTTTTTTCAGAGTTCTTTTTTTTTTCCTTTTTAGAAAGGAGCGCGATGAGGAGTGCTCTTTCTTCGCCTGGCATTGCTGTGGTTATATATCGGTGGGGTGCCGGGAGAGATGCTTGCGGCGTCATCATTGCCGGACCAAGTCGGTCTCTCTCCACTGTCGATCTTAATATCGGAGAAAAGGGCTGCCCTGTCCATCAGACGGCCGGAGCACAAGGGTTTCCGACGCTTCTTTGGAGTCGACGACTCGTCCGATTCGAAGTCGCCGCTGAGCGCATCCCTGCCAGGCTTGAGTTTCAGAGTGAATGTGAGGTCCGGATCATCGCCCCTCTTCATTGCATTGAGCTGCAGAAGAGAAGAGGACAGATTCAGAAAAAAGGTCAAACCTTTGGCCAACACAAGCTTGATCAAACACAGACGCCATGCCAATGTGAATGACCTGAAAGCAAGCAAACTCGATAGATTCGATCAGCAGAGTAGGTGAAGAAACATTGTCCCACAGACAAAATATCAGTCAAAAACGAACTTGCACGCAATTGGATTCATAAAGACCAGAAAACCTGGGCGGTTAATCCAATACATACCACAAATTCTGCGATGATACACCAATCATTCGTTAGTCAAAACTAATACAAAATCGATTAAAAAAAAATTCTCAAATTCAACTACAAATGAATGAAAAGAACTTGTCCATAAATCAATCAATCATCCGACCCTCTCAAAAATGTAATTCTCACAAGGAAAAAGGATGAAAATCAGAAAAATCTTACCTTGCAACCCAGAGAACAGAACCTGAAGCAATCATGGAGGCTTCTGCGACAAATCTCGCAAGTGTTGGTGACCCCTTCCCGGGCCTGGGCTGCGGCCTCGCATTGAGGAACACAATCTTCGCGCTGTTGATTACGTATGTCTGAACCCACGATATATCGATGTACTTCTGAATCTCATTCATCCTCACCACGTCGTGGTACGAGGATCGTCTTATCTGCAAAAACAACCCCCACGAAACAGAGCACTCACAATCCCATTCGACGAAAAAGATGGAATTTTTCACAGGCAATCGGGGGGAAAAGGGGGCGATTTTTGAACTCGCGAAAAAGGGGCTCGTCTTGACGTGCCTGAACGACCCGATGGTCCCTGTGATTGACGAGACAGCAAGAGCAGAGAGCATTTCCGGCGCAGTCCAAGCAGAACTTGTTGCACTCGTTCTTGTTGGAGGCCCCGTGGACGGGACAGGGCACGAAGTAGCTCGCGCGGAGCATTGGCTTCAGCCACGGCAGGCTCAAATCATCGTCTCCCATTCTTATTATCGGACTCACCTGAATGAAACAAAATCAACAGAAAACAAAAAAACAAAGCGAAAATCATAACCGACCCCTTCGCTTCCTTTTTCCATCGCCGCAAGTTGAAATGGAAACAGCAAGAACAGAGGAGGGGGGGCGTCGGAAAAAGCAGCGCAAGTGGGTACCATCGCTTCCTTGCGGTTGGTCTTGAAGATTTCGATGCTCTGCGGGTGGTGGTGAATATCGACAGCCACCTTGTAGTCCAAGCTTCAGGGAAATCGATCCAGTTTCCTCCTTCCTATCAACTCAGCTCGAGAAAGATCGGAACTTTTTCTCTCTGCAAATGCACCAAGCTCGACCCGATCCACCCCGGCAGTCAGACTGACTGTGAAAGAGCAAGGAACTGGAGAGAGAGGGGGCGGGGTGGGGATTAAATACCAGATGGAAGAAGATGGATCTCTATTCTCTATAAGGCGGTTAATCAATAATTCATTCTTGGGTGTTTGTGTGGGTGCCTTTTTTGATTATTTTCTAAAAAAAACTTTCTTTCCAAATTGAATTTATCTTATTTTATTTTTTGGGGCTAAGAAAGCAAGGACACGTGACCTGTTTTCGTAACAGCCAAGCTCATTGACGGTCTCACATGGAGACAGCAATGACAAGATTCTCACGTTTTATTACCCGTCGGATCGAAATCCACCCCCCGCATCTTTGTATTTTCTCCCTTTTTTGTTCCGCTTTTTATTTTGTTTCCTCGCAAAAATAAAAATAAAAATAATATATGAGGAAGTGGGAGCCGGTGTGCCACTGCGGCCACCGTTGACCGGTGAAGCCTGTGGCCCCAGGTTTCGTCGGGGCCGCTGTGTGGCGTGCCCTGTTCGGACAGAGTGACGCCGCCTTTTTTTTTTCTTTTGACTGTTTCCGTGATTTCCCACGCCCCGTGCGGGCACACGTGCGAACGCACCTTCTCCCCCGGGAGACGCCATTTCGATCGGGCGGACTATCTCGAAAAGGAACGGCGGGGGGCGCTTGAATCTCCCACTTTTGGGGTGAGTGAGGTTAGAACGTGTGTGGTTCAAAAAAAAAAAAAAAAAAAGTTTAGAACGTGTGAATAAGGAATAAGATTTTATAATCTACATACAGCTTATAGTGCACACAATATGAATTGCACAGTAAAATACTATAGGCTAGGACTTGATTAAAAAAAAAAAAACCTCTTTTCTCATTTCCAATTTTTCCCCCTTTTCGAAATTAAAAGATTTCGAATTTTCCAGCTCTAAATTTAAAGATTCATACGAATCGCGTCACAATCACCTTTTGACATAGACCGAGCAAGGCTCAAGTCGTAGAACACCAAACGTGCGGCCACCGAGATAACTCATGATAATAATATATGAGCTTGCATGCGTGGGTTGATCGGATGAGTTCTCTATTAGGAGAATTACCAAAAAAAAGTTCTAAAATTATTGCAGTTATTCTAATTTAATCATAAACCTTTTTTTTTTGTCAATTAAATTCTAAACTTTTTGCATTTTTACCAATTCAGTTAATCTAACTAATTTCGAAAAAAAGCTGCCGACAAGGACATTGACCATATTACATGACACGATTGGTGCTGATGTTTACAATTTTTAATAATGTTTCAAATTTCTTCGATTCTTTAATTTTTTTTCTTCTTCCTTCTCTTCCTTCTTCCTCTAGACGAACCTCAGCAATTGGCCATATGTAAGGCTCGACATCCATGCTAACGATGTTAATTAATCGAATAAACTGAATTGATATAAATTCAAAAGATTTAATACTTAATTAACCAGGAAAAAAAAGATTTAGAAATGAGAATTGACACAATTATAACAAGTTTAAAACTTTTTCAGTAATTTTACAAGTGTAAATTTGCTCCGGACGCCACGAAACAACATTATCACTTTTACCAAGTGAATCAAACCCTTGTTTTTCTTTATTATTATTATATTTTTCTGTTATGATGTTATTATAATAATTATCTTGGACGATGGAGGTGGCGCAGGACAATCTGTACCGCCAATGGTAGTCGGTCCAATTAGCCCTGCGTAAGCCTCGCACTTACCAGGGAAAGTTAAGAAAACAAGGCATTCAAGGCCTCCGTGCACGTAGACGCATCGTGACCTCTGCAAAATATCTCCTCCCTTTAGGTTTACGACATGAAACACTGCACTAAGCTCTCCCATCACAACGTTAGGATTAGGAGCACAAAATCAATAAAATCGAGGAAAAAAGAAAGAAAGAAGAGAAATCGAAGCACAAGATTTATTTTGATTCACTTTTAAATTGGAGCTACATCAAGCAAGACATTTTACTATAATTAGCATATCTCATATTTCTATTATAACTCTCAATTATATGAAAAAAGATTTTATATATATGGCATGAGAAAACCCTATAGGTCGAGAAAGCCCTAGGCCGAGCGACACCTCATGCCTTTCAATTGATGAGGAGTATGAATCACATCTCAACGTGCAATCCTCGGGTTCGTCTTGCAATATCGTCCTTCGCTTTCACGTTGATGTAAAACTGATCACTCCGTTTTGTAAACTACTTTAGCAGCTATATTCGCTCGTTTACCGTGGAACCCTGAAAGAAATATCTGTTTTGAACGCGGAACGATTTGATCTGCCGGCCATGTTGATGAGAACTTAAAGCTGCGATTCGGTCCCGCCATCCAGTTTGACATTGTCCTTTATAAAGCGTAGGTAATGTGACTAATGTGATTCAGATGGAATCGCGATCGAGCCCGATCGCGATGTGAAGTCACACGCCCGAGCCCGTCTCTCGCCGAGCGGGGCCAGTCCACTTTGTGTTGATATCTCATTTTCCTCTTTTCCCGATCATCATGCCGTGTCACTCTCTCTCTCTCACTCTGAGAGTGATTGATTGAAGTGTCACCATGGTTTAAACAGAGGTGCAAGTATGGTCAGCACAATGTGTGGCTTCTATTAAAGATGTGTGGTCGTCGAAGATATTGTCGTTCTCCTCCAAAGAGAAGGGTCGTGCTTCCTTTTGGTCAGAAATATATTAAAGCTTCGAGTTTCTTTCTATTTTTGTCAGCTTGAGATCTACGCTCCTCTTTGGTCGGAGCGGAGTCGATGATCGGTACATTCTTGTTCGAGCACAATCGCAACAAAATAAAGAGTAAAAGCAAGAGAGGACGATGGAATTGCCTTTTGGATGATTCATATCTGTCGCTTACGGAAGAAATCGTTGTCATGGTTCCTGATCTGACCAGCGATTCATAGGGCATCTTGGGCGGCCCAAGCCCGAACTTTCACGAAACCCCTAAGCCCATGGTCATGGGAAAGCCCGACTTACCAAAAAAGCCTCACTTGAGTCCCCCTCCTAACACTTTTATTAGGTAAGTGATGTTTCCAAAAGACAGAAAAAGCAAAGAACAACTCCGTTGGGATGGCCTAGATGACAGCCCAAAGGTACTTGGTTGGATTGAGTTTGATCATGGACCTGTTAGTGGGCAATCGTCCTGTCTAGGCCCAATAAGCCAGCTTTGGAACGGATTTAGTGGAAGCCAACCCATGCTAGCTCAAAACAATATTAACATTTGTCGTGGTTGCGTTGTATGACAAGTGCTAATCTAGGGGACAAAATCGTTTTCTCGACCTGCTCCAACCCAACTCGGTATAATCAGGCTTCAGGATACGGGTTACATAGTGGTTCCTGATTATCATTCAAATTCATTTATGGGCTTTAGCCCAGTAATCTATCTATTCCATCTCGGCAATGAAGCTCAATTCTCATCGTCCCCAAGTGGACCTTGACCCCTATTATTTGGAGATCATATCTAGCGTTCAGAGTTTGGTTCAATTGAGTATTGCTCTCACAGCATGCTCCGAATATTGCTTTATCCTGAAATTGGAAGATTCCGGGTTTTGCAGAATGTCTCTTTGGACATGTAACTATGCAAATAAATAGAGCTGCGCTTAGAGCTCGTTCAACACTAATTCCCATAAGGACACTGAGATCAAGCACGTATCAGAACAACCACAAAGCAAATCATCCGAAATGCGCTGATCAACTTTGAGAAAACTCATCTGGTTCTCTCAAACGAGCATGGCACGTTAAATATTGCTAGAACTCAAGAATGTAAAGTGTATGGGAAAAATATGATCATCAAATTGGGAACGAAATGATGATGAGATGTTTGAGGCATGAATCCACTTTCTTTAAAGAACTACTTATCCCAACATAAAATCCTTTATATGTAAAACGTCTTGGAATTCTGATATTTTCCAAAACTCTCAAAGGAAAACAATATCAAAGGCAGCTATGTTCAAACATACACAACTTCTCATGTTTGGAAAAATTATAAATTCATACACCTCTTAAGAGGTTATAAGAGTTCTTTATGAATAGTCGCACTATTTCAATATGACACAATGTTTTATTTTGTCATTATAATTTGATAAATAAAAAGTAATAATTATTTATTAGCTCCAAATCTAATCCACGTGCGCATTAACATATTTTCAATGCGGGACTGGCACCTCCTTATTGCGTTTTACAAACAAACAGCCATAGTAAGTACCACAGCAAGTGACAAGCGTCAACATTTCTATAGAGAGAGAGAGAGGGGCAAGTCAAGAGCATAGCATAGCTGAATGAATTTACTCAGATTAGCAGGACACAGTTTGGGAGAGAAGAAAATCCCGTGGGCACCAGGATGTGACCGAACTGCAGGACGCAAACAGACCGGATTTTTTCTAAGTTCAACATTACCAGGTGCATGGACGCTTGAGTTGACGTAGTCAGTAAACATAATATACATTACCATGTACAACGCAATTATATCCTGAGCCAAGACATCCAAGTACTATATGCATATCCTTATATCCTTAATCCAGTAACAAATCAACTTTGACTTGTCGGAGAGCTCATCGGATATCAAACCGGGTAAATATTCTTCTTCGCACCGAGAAATGAAAAGTAAACAAGAAACCGAACACACTCAGCTTGAACTAGAACATAGTGTCGAGACTCGCATTGGTTCTCCTACTCTGTCTTTACCTACGACAATGGAGGTTAGGGTTTTGACGTAAGTGTTGATCATCTTTCCTCGGAGAGCTTGGGTCGGTGGGAACTTACATAACGATGAACCAGTGCTCGTTGTCGCAGCCGTTGGGAGCATCGTCTCTTTGGGAGGCCAGTTGCTTCAGTTGGGCGACGGTCCTTCAGGAGCGAGTAGCCAGACCCGGAGGTCTGGGGCGGGTCGGGATGTTAGCGGGGTGGGTGCGGGTCTTGCAAGGGTCAGGCGTTGAGGAAAGGAACTAAGAGGCGAGAACAAGATGAAGTGAAGGATGTGGAGTTGGAAGGAAGAGAGGGAGGAACTGGGCCGCCCTTTGAATTTTTTCTTTGGAACTGCCTATGTATTTATGCTTTGTAGGTCATCTTTTGCAGGGATTTTTGCCACGTATCAAATCGTGAGGATTGGGAGGCTAGTTCGCGAAGAGACGGCTACGAGCTCAATGGGCATGAGGAGGAGTGGCCGTTCACGTCGGTGCCATGTGCCACACAGATTGGCTCCGGCTGCGGCAAAATGAGCTTGGCCAAGGTTACCGAGATCCACCATCGCTAGCTTGGAGCTCCTTAAATTTTGCTTTAGTCGCTCTAGCAAATTCTCTCCTGGATTTTCGCGACGTACAATCGAAGTGGCACGACTTAAGCTTTTTGCGATTGGTAAAGCTATTGTACTGAATATCACGAGTGAACACCGCAAAATCCGCCGAGGTCGAGATGTCCAGTACAATCGGCCTCCACACAATAGGCATCGCTTGCTCGCTCTATTTCCCGACGACCTTGACAGTCAGCGGCACGGAGATCTCGGCCATAGACTGTCCCCTAAATGCCAGACTCTGTTCACTCTATCTGTTTGCTGTTGCCCTCGAACTCCGCTGTGGCGTTAAGCTCGAGTTCCTAGACCTAGAGGGCTCGAGCTCCGCCACGGCATGGAGCCCCAGGCTTAGATCTGGTTCAACAATAGCCGAGCGTTCAATGGACGAGATGTTGGACAGGAGAGATCAACTTCGTAGCTCGCAGCGACGAAGGACGAGGCGAGGAAGACAGCGTTTGGACGATGATGTTTGGGAAGCTGGACAGCAAGAAAGAAGAAAAGATAAGAAAAGAAATGAACAAAGAAAAAAATATGGGAATGTTTAAAACATAACAGAGCAACTTTGTTTTACTTAAAATGTTCATGCCAAAATCCTCTCCACGTAAAATGAATCAACCACAACTAGATCATCACGTGTATTTTTAAGCAAAAATTCACCGACATGATGATGTTAGAATTTCGTCCAATGGCTAAGACCTATATTAATAAAACTGAAAAGTTTAAGGCCAAAATAGCGTCCACGAAATAGGATTTAAATTGATCAGGATAGTTTTTTTTTCTAATTATGTTATTTATGTTTGGCGTAATATGTTATCTAATTATTATAATGAGAAAGTAAAACTATCGTGCTTCGCGTGGACTTCGAGTTGTCATTTCCATAAGTGATGGTTGTTGAGACTCAGAGACTCACTCAGGTATGAAGCGAGTAGGAGTTTTTGTTTGGTACTTACCAGGTTCCAGACAGGGTTGGCTACTCTCATTCTCCTACCCTGCTCCCTAAATTGGCGGGCTCCGACAATAAGTTGGGCCAGCCCTCATGATGTGGTCGGCACGGATGCTACCTTTTGAAAATCCAATTGTCGGGGGAATTAGGATATGTGGTAGTGAAAATCAGAAAAAAAAAAAAAGGTAGAGAATTAAAGTTTGGGGGAGAAAGGACACGATCCCCATCTTCAAATGTTCTTTTCTTGTTCTGCACACTAAGAAGAAAGTAAATGAGTTGAAACATGATTTGATGGCCATTGAAAAGGGAGGAAAAGAAGAAGGAGGGCCTCAAATCTTAAACACGAACTCGAATATAAACAGTCGAAAGACATGGCAAAGCTATAGAAGGTGCTGCAAGAGCCGCCCGAGGCGGTTGGAAAAACACGAGGTCTTGTGAAGGGACAAGTTAACAATAATAACGATAGTTAATATATAGATAAATGAATAATGATTTACTATTATCCTCACAAAATTTTCCAACAATCCACGCTCTATGTTTTAATATAATAATACTCAGAAACGAAATTAAACATCAAATTTCAGCAATAGTTCCTAGAAAGGATTGAAGTCATCAAATAAGAGAGCAAGAACACCTTGGCTATATGTAGAGTGAATTGCATAAGTTGATTGTCCTCGAACCTTATGATTGAACAAATCAAAGTGACTAAGAGGACAAAACCTTGATCTTATACACTAACACCATTCACAGTGAACAGACTTCACTAGTTTCATTCAAGGAAGTGAGTCAATATTTGTGCACTAATCCTTGTTTGAGAAGCGCTTCAGAGTCATACCGGGCCAATTAACTCGGCAGGTGTATCCCATCAAGAGCTCTCGCTCCGCGCATGTGCTAAGGTTTCGTTAAGAACAATTTAATCCAACCTTAATCTTCCTGCGAACAAATCAGTGCATTAGCCAAGAAGAAATCTTCTTCTTTGAAATAAGATCACATGCAGAGGAGATATAACCTCAATGTCAACATTTCTCTAGATCTCAAATTGGTTAAATTTCTCTTTCTGAACTCTAATTACTTGTATAATAAGTTTGTGGAGTTGGCCACAAACAGAAGAGCTTTATTCAATCGATGATGGCTCTTCAGGGATACGCCTCTTGACTAGTTTTATGTTTTGAAGAGAGCATTTCTTTATTGGTTGCTGATATTCTTTTATTACCTTTTAGTCATTTCTCATTTTATATGTCGACTTTGCCACTAACCGATTAAGAGTAGCATCTTGTTTTCATTGCGGTCCACTACGTCGGATTATGCATTTATTTGAAGAAATCATTGCCCTATTTCATTTACGCGTTTTTTTCAAGAAAAGAATGTCTCCACCTCTATTCATAGTCCTCCGCAAGCCAATGACCATACTAATAAAGTAGTAGCATCTAGGCAATGATATATATACACTCATACAATGTATGTTCTTCTCAACTTCCTTTTGTGGGCGCTTGAGTGTTAAACTCATGTGAAGCAATTGATGTCCTGATACGATTTAGAGATTAGTTTGTTCAATTAACATGTGGTAATGGGGAATCTCACCCTTTTTCCGGGAAATGAGGTTTGTGTCGTGTCTTTTGTTCTGTGGTCAAGAAAGGAAAAGAAGTACTGCCACAAGGAATCACTTGGAGGACACAAACTAATAATTTGTTGGCAAAAAGTCCACAGATTCCCCACAACTCACCCGAGAGAAGAGAGACTAAGAAATGAATATAAGACTTTTAGCTGCACATCCCTTTTTGCCCTTTTTCTTGAATGATTTTAAAGATCAATTTTGACAATGGAGAGCATATTATTTTTTAAAAAAATTTAGATCAATTTTCAAGGGTGGGCACTTTCACGGTTGAAAAAAGGGGCATATCTTGAACAGTTATTTGGAGATATGTATTATTGGGGAGGCGCCAGGTGAAGCAACCCCTTAAGAAAGCAATGAAGATGGAAGAGAGAGACTTGACTTTGGTGCAACTGGGTATCAAATGTCTATTTTATAAATCTTTTACGTCTACCTGAGCATGACAACATCGTTCACTAAGAACAGACAGTACTCTTGAGGGCCCTATTTCCGGAGAAAACTTATATTCTGTTATTCTCTTGTTTGCTTCCGGACATTACAAATGTATAAGTCCGTCTATACCCATGACATCTCAAGGCAACTACTTCCAGCAACCCAGCCGGCTCGGCCACGTTATATTTATCCATATCGCTCATTTAAATGATCTATATGCTTTAAGCATGCAGTGTCTTTCGCATCTATAATCTTTTGATTGGACTTTTTAACCAAATACTTGTTGAGATGCACGTGTCAGATGTGTTAGAAAAATCGAATATAAAAAATTATAGGAGCAGAGTAGTAGGTCATCTTAATTGGTCCTATTTTAATAGCTTAAACTTGTGAATGAATATTTGTCCAACTGGATCTATTTATGGGTCAGATTTGAACTTCTCCTTAGCGAGATCTTCTTGAGTGGGTTTTCGCTACGTTGACCCAACAAGTGGTAACAAAATCAATGGTTGATTGATTGTCTCCTAATTTGCTCCAATGATTGACGAATATCTGAAGAAAGAAATCTCATGGCAAACACGGTTATGATAATATTGTGATTGCAGTCTTCACACGCAACAAAGTAGATATTTAAATCGAGATATTTTAATGCTGAAGGATACCTGAATTAAGGACGTGTATTGTGTTAGGAAAGTTTCTCATTAGAGACTTGGTATGGTGTAGAGCAATTAATAATTCTAATTGGCTCATAACTCATTGGCTTAAACTTTTAAGTAGGTCCAACTAGATATGTTTGTGGGCTCTAGCTTGGATCCACTTTCGGTAATCTCTTTGCATGAAGGTATCCAATTTCTGCTACATATCCCAATATTGTTAGAGTTAGGTGCTATCTTGCTTATTTCACCCATGTTCGTCAAATTGTCAGTCTCGTTTTTAATTTGGCTTGCAAGTGAGAGGAGATGCCAAACTATCGTACATCGTTTGTCTATGAGTTTATATTACTACATCCACCAGAAATCCCAAAACATATCAAGAAAGTACAATTGAGTTCTAAATTTTTAAAAAAGTGCAACCAAATTCTAAAATTTGTCGAATTATTGCAATCAAGTCCTTCTTTTAATACTGTCAATTTATTTAATGGAAAATGCTGGCATGACATTTTGAATTAATTTCTTTCACACGCATGTCCCTTTTTATTATTTTATTTTCCATATCTTGTCGAAATTCAATTAAAAAACTAAACAAAGGCTAAGAAAATGTCACATAGAAGAGCGAATTTAATTTAAAAATGCCATGTTAACCTATTCTGTTAGACAAATTAATGGTGTTAACAAAAGACTTGATTACATTAATATTAACATGTTCTAAGATTCGATTGTACTTTTTAAAAATTTTAGGACTCCACTATTCTTTCGTAATAAGTTTTCTAGTGAACTTATCCCTATTTATATGCTTACGAGTCTATATGTTATCACATTATCACGGTACTTTTGGTAATTGCCATCACCACCACATTTAGTCCCTTCCATTTAGTAGTAGCCATAAAGGGATTACCGGTCGCTACCACGCTAGTCCCCGGTCGTCCTTTTGACTTTAAGAAACACGACAAACGTCCTTAATCTTTCCTTTTATAATTGAAAAAGTTTTAAGGGTCGAAGTGTTCTTATTTTCTCAAATAAAGATATAAAGTGAAACTTATTGCAAATAAGGGCTTGAAGTGCATTCTTTATTTCAAAAAAGGACTTGACTAGGGGCATTTTTCATTGTTTCATTTTTTTTTCCTTTTTTTCTTTTTTTTCCCATTTCCATTTTTTTTCTTTTGCTGTGGTGGCAAGGGTTGCCACCCTTGCCTCGACCACCGCGAGACAGGCCAAAACAAAAAAAAAAAAAAAAAGAAAAAAAGAAAAGAAAAAGGTGAAAAAGCTAAGGCCCTTTTTTGAAATGAAGAGATTTGGTATTTTTCCATTATAATTTGCTGCACCAGAATTTTCGGGTTTTGCCTTTTACCAACAGGGAGGTGGAGGCTCTTTTAGCTTGAATATCTTAACGCGTACTTCAACTCAAAATTCTTCTGCATTCGTGGTTTCCTCAATAATTAGTTCCCAATTTTCACTTTGATACTTGTATGGAATAAATAAAATCCCTCTTCTAGTGATGCACGAAACATTGTAACTCCGAATGAAATAACAACTCAATCATCCAAACTCGTGCGCTTCTCTATCTCTACCTTATAATAAGGAACTTAATTAGGTAAAGCTGGAAACAACAAATTAGCACATTGAAAATGTATCTGGGCACATACATAACACATAATCTATACGATGTTTTTGTGTGTGTCTAAACAAAGACGTTGTCCCCAAGAATTTGACAAATAGCACCAACCCATCTTCTCCCTTCTTCTAAAAAGTAAAAAAAGGGACTAATGGGGCACCAACGCAAGCAATGAAGTGGTAGAGAAATTTCCAAGCAGCCAGCATCCCTTCACTTTCTCCAATCTATAAAATGTTCCCCCAAATCGCCACTCCCCACCAATTCTTCCAGCCTAAACAGAGAACCCAATTTGAGTGCATACCCACATCAAGAAACCCGCCAAAAAAGAAAAATGATGAGAGACAATAACCCCACGCCTATCAGAAAACCTCCAACCCTAAAGTCCCAACGCTCCATGCAGCTTCCACTGCCTGTCGCTCCTTCTCCAACAGCAACAAAGCCCCTCCCTGTGATCGAATTCCCAACCTCTCCTGAGAGGATAGTGGGGGGGGAGCTGCTCCATTTCAGCCACCCCCAGCACCCTTTGTCCCACATCAATCTCCCCCACCTCTTCACTTGCTCCGGTTGCCAGGAAGTCGGCGCGGCTAAGCGGTACGCGTGCCGGCTCTGCAACTATCAGCTCCACGAGTTCTGCGCTTTGGCCCCTCAGGCACTCAAGAGCCATCCGCTGCACTACCAACACCAGCTCGTGTTTTACTCTAAACCAGGTACGAGGTACTCAGCAAAGTGAGTGTACTGGTTCTGCGTCTACCTCTCTCTTCAATCAAGAAATTCCTGGCCTTCTTGAATGGTAAACTGTGTGTTCCATCAGCTCTTCTCGAGGGTTGTATGATGCATCGAAACAATCTTGCGTCAGTATGTTGTATGATGCATGCTAGAAGAACATAAAGACATGTCTCAAACTGCAATTTTATGGGATCACTATAAACTCTTTTAAAAGCTTCAGATAAATGCGTGGTTTAATTGCTTACTCTATCACAAATATTTGGAAAGAATCTAAGGTGCACTATCTGCTGGAAGCTCTTATTTGTATAACGATCTTTATCTATTGCCTTTTCACGCGCGCTCTTTATGTGGAGAAAGAATTCAAGGTACAACCTTATGGTCCCACTCAGCCTTGTCCGACAGAGAATTGTTTGCTTTTTCGTTTTTCCCAGTTGGAACTTTTTGTAGTGATAATTCCGAAATCAAGAGTCATAACCCTCGAGCAAAGCGAGGTGAAATTGCATCGCCAATTCATTAGTCCTCATCGGACAGCGACTAACTTCTTGACTGTTGCTACTTTATAATCACTAACAGTGAAATCCGGAAAAGCGAAGTCGAAGTGCGACGCCTGTGGGAAATCCGTCAAGGGCTTTTCGTTCCGGTGCAACGCGTGTAACTTCCAGATCCACCCTTGCTGTGCCATGTTGCCCCTCGAAGTCGTCTTCAAGCCGCACCCACATACCCTCAAGCTCCTGATGGCATCGCCGAACGGTGGCGGCGATACCGGCTTCCAATGCGGCGAGTGCAAGAGGAGGCGGCGGGGGAGGATATACCGCTGCGCGGTCTGTGACTACCATCTCCACGCGATCTGCGCCAAGATCATATTCAACGGCCTCCTTGACTGTGGCATCAAGGACCCAGGCAAGTCGGGCAACATGCTCGAGGCGGCCGCCCAGCTCGCCTTGCAGGTGGTCACCGGGTTCCTCGGGGGCTTGATCGAAGGGATCGGAGAGGGCGTTGGGGAAGACATAGTTCAGAACATCATGGCTGGGACCGGGAATGCTTTCATTAGCAGAGGAATCGCTGGGAAATGAAGCAAAGCTAGGGTTGCAACATGATAGCATGATCATGTCATCATTTCTATTATTTGTTATTTGGATCTTGGTGTTTGTCAATGTAAAATAGGATTGTGCATTGGAATTTCCGAAAGGGCAGAGGTACGGCTTGTTGTAAAGTGAATGAATTGCCAAAACTCAGCCAGTGAACAACAAATGCTATTCGACCGAAAAAGAAGTAGAAGAAAAAACAGCAACAACAAATGCTATTATTGCATAGTGTGTGGTATATGTTTGAAGTGCATAAATAACACGTGTCCATTTTCTGAATGGGTGTGATGATGATGATGATGATGATTATTATTATTATTATACGACTTTTGGAGTATTTGATGGTTACGGTTTAGAAGCGGGACAAACCACGACAGGTCCCCTAGGATTTGTTCATATCCTCATAATGATTCGACATGTTCCTAAGAGATTCTGAAAACCATAGGAAGAGGAATTGACCAGCATGATTCAGGAGTTTCCAGTTCTTATTAGATAGAAAAGATAAGCACCGCAAAAAAAGAAAGAGAAAACTTAATCCGAACATAATCAGGTAATGGTCTAAGCATATATGGCCAATTAATGTACAAAAACCAAATAAATTAGATTCTGGGAAGTAGTAGTTCCTTCCATGTCAACTTCAGGGACGATTCTAAGCCCCGGTCGTCGAAAAGCTAGCGAATTTTCAGTTGTTGGTATGATTCTGATTTCATCGGTAGATTTTTTAATATTATTGGTGGAAAAAGTATGATTGGTAATTTGAAAATCCGAGGCAACATGTTAGTAAATCACCGACATCGTCTGGAATTTACCACTTTATAATGAAATAGTGAAGTACCAATTCCTTTAACATTTGACCAAATTTTTAAGTAATTACCGACATTCCAACAAATTAGAGACTTGTCAACTTTTTTGAATTGTTAGAAGCATAATTAGTGACATATCAACCCTACAAGAAAGTTCACCAACATTGCAATGGATTATAAGTTACGAGCTCCTTTGGAATTCACCAAACATTCAAATAAATTACTACGTTGCCAACTTTTTCACATTGTGCAAACATTATAAGGGATTGACCAACATCCCACTAAATTAGTCCAACTTCTTTAAAAGTTTAGAAGTTTGGCTAGAAAACTTTCGGTCCGTGACAAATGCATATGATCCATATACTAGTCGATAAATAATGGCATGGATTACCAGAACCACTTTTATCCGATTTGATTGAACGAATATTTGACGAACAGATGAGCGGTGTTTGTTGCGTGAGTCACGACTCCCGACCTTCGTCTTTTATCACCATTGACCTGGTAATGTGATCTGCCCAACCTTCATCCCTTTCTCTATTTCTTTTCTTTTCTCCTTTAGCATTAGTTTTATGGAAAATTAGTTGTTGGCAAACATGTTTTCCCACTTTCCCACGTTGTGATCGCTCAAGAATGTGAGTTTACGAAAGAAAAATAAAATCACCGGAAAATCTTTACTCTATAGCAGCAAAATGATGTACTCTTTCAAAAACCCGAAGTTCTTTTTAAAAACGCATCACTACCCTACTATCGTCAAGCCATTCTGGATGCCTGGACCTAGATGATCAGCTGACAGACCCGAGACCTCGATGTTCGGACCTGGGTCTCGGCGGTTCCTACGATCTTACAGACCCGAGACTTCGATGTTCGGACTTGGGTCTCGGCGGTTCCTACAATCTTCAAGTTTGGAGAGAAACAATGTGGAATTGAACTCATTGCCCCGGTAATTGGCCCAACGGAGTAAGGTTTACCTCCCACGTTATCGCAGTTGGCAACGGAGACGGGCTTCCTCAAAATGAGCAACATATAACTTTAACTGAACATTCCATTACATACGTGAAAACCGTATGCTTAATCCCAGCGGGGTCGTCAGCGTTGATCACCCCTTCTCATCATATTTGGTTAGCAAAAAATAAAATAAAATGTGGAATTAGATTCCATATGGAATGGGGTGGAATTGTATTACCTAGTAATAGCAAGTATTTAGATTCTCATTCCACATTCGTAATGTCATAGAACTATCAAAAACTCAACTCAATCACTATTGCCACCACCACTGGTCACCGCCTACTGTCGCCCTCAATCATTGTTGCCGGTTACCACCGATACCCATCTCCACTGCTGCGGGTGAGAAAAGATATCTTTCCAAGGAATGAGATTGTATTACATATAAAGTGAGAATCTCTCTTTGAATTTCTTGTCATGGAATCAGACGCGTTATCATGCAATTGGTCAAGATGGAAATTCTCAAAAAGGGATACTTTATGCTGTGAGTAGAGTTTACCATTCTTGCGCTCCTATAGCTCTTGCTTTTCTACGAAGAAAAATTCCAAATAAGAGCTTGAGGTGCCATTATTATTTCAAAAAAGGGTATGACCAAGGGCATGTCCTTTTCTTCTTCTTTTTTAGGAAGGCCACTTGCGAAAAGCTAGGGGAAAAAAGGAAAAAAAAAAGGGAAAAAAGAAAAGAAAAAAGGAAAAAAGGAAAAAGATGAAAATGCCCTTGGTTAGGTCTTCTTTAAACAATAAGAGCACTTAATGCCTTTATTAAGGTCCATCTCAAGATCTTATTTAGTAGACCTTATTTGAGAAAATGAAGGCACTTGATGCGTTTATTTGGAATTTTCCCTTTCTACTTAGACAAAAAGTTAAAAAAAAAAATGCCGATGCAATGACAAAGAATAGGAAATTACCTTCGTGCTTTATTGGGAAAGAAGGTCTGTGTGAAACGTCAATTCTAAAATGTAATTTGCCATGGAATTTTTCGAAGCAATCTTTCAGTAGTTAGTGAATGAAAATAGATATCCTTTCAGAGCTTTGCGAACTATAAATCATCCTTATCAAACTTCAAAATCGCAAATTAAGCAGCTGTAAGGAAAAACAGAACCTTAATCAGAAGATCAAGGACGAACATACCACCATCAGCCTTGTTTCTTGTCTATAGTCCCGCACTAGAAACGGCGAATCAGAAGCTGGAACTAACATGGCTGCTTCAATGTCAAATACCAAAAGATCGGCCGACTCCGGTTCGTTCATTTCACTGCTTGAAGTCCAGGAAGAATCGCATCTCGTCTCATCGAGTAAACCTTGAGTCTCTTTGCCATTCCGTTGGTCGGCCCACAAGTTCTTGTTGATCCTAACCAGTTGCTCGGCCATGTCCCTCATTGTTGGCCTATTCGTGCCATTATAGTTCAAGCACCTTCTTGTGACCGAACCAACCGCTTCAATCTCCTGCCGTTCACCTTCATCGGATGCCTCGAAATTTATAATATGAGGAGTGTCTAGTTCTCCATGGCAGAAATGAAAGATTGGATGATGTTGAATTTTTGCCTAGATTTTGCCAGCCAAGTCGGTGTCTCTCCAGTGAGGAGCTCCACGAGGACGACCCTGGTGTTGAGATACTTACCTATTGTGCCTTGTATTCTTTCGGCTATATGAGTCTTTCTAGGCGAAATCAAAACCGTGGCTCTGAAATCTGATACTTCTGCCGAGTACTTGTTGTCCAAAAGTATATTTAGAGACTTTACATCGATGTGAATGACCGGTGGGTTGGCATGGGAATGCAAGTACTCGAGGGCCAAGGTGGGTTCCGAGGCAATCGTGAGGTGATTCTTCCATGATCGTAAGACCGTCGATCTCTTGTCGTGGAGGTGGTGATAGAGAGTCCCATTTGGGATGAATTCATAGACCAACAATAGCACTTTTGTCTCCATACATATGCCCAGGAGCTTGACCAAATTCTTGTGATTCACCTGCGAAATAATGCCAATTTCGTGCAGGAATTCATTATGAGTGCTTGGAGACCCGTCCTTGTTCATGTCTTTCAGCTTCTTGACAGGGACATCTCTAGCCTCTTGACCGCGACTAGAATGCCACCGTCGATTCTTCCTCTGTAAACCAAGGCAAAACCACCCTCGCCGAGCTTGTTGCTGGCATGGTAGTTGTTGGTGGCTTTAGCCAAATCTGCCTCAGTGAGGATTTTCACTCTCTCGTGCTTCGAGATTTCGCCTCCATTTTGCCTGAAGTATCTCTCTTTAGCTCGCCTCTTGCATATGAACAAGACTACGCTGACAACTACGCATAACGTTACCGCTACAATCACTGCCACACAAATTTCAGGAATGAATGGATTAGAATCGGATGCAATTTCGGAACATCTTAACAGAAGCTACTTCGTAAGCGAAGTAGAATTACCTGCAGCAATTATGACAAGACGAGAAGTTTGGCAACCAATTTTGCATCACCGGTCATGCCAAATGGGCAGTTGCATGTGTAGTTCCCGGGCTTATTCTTGCAATTCCCGGACATGGATATCATCATCGCGCTTGTTGATGTCCATGTCAAGTTGAATCAACGGTGTTTATGTGTTTTTTTTTCTCTTAAGAGTCACGTATTGGTTGTATTGAAGCATCACAACTGAACGTCATAAATAAGCTATGAATCCATCCCTGTCATTCTAGCCGCGAATCCAATCTTGTCATTCAATCCGTAAGCCCATTCTCATTGTTTGAGCCGCGATCTGCAATCTTGATCCACAAGGTAATATGAGGTTCAAATTCGGCAATCAAATCCACTAAATTAGGTAACGATCCTAATAATTTAGAATATTTAAGAATTTTATTGCCTAAGTAGATTGATTTAAATTATGATTATACCTTGCCGAATATGTTGCATGTCTTTGGAAAATTGCATATCCAATTTTTGAGATATATTTGTCGCACAATGAAATAAAAAAAAAATTCAAAAGATTTGCATTTATCAATTGCCATGTCAAGACAAAAGATTGCACCTTTTCAAATCATGTACATAATCGCACGTATAATCTATTTGTAAATATTACGGTAAATCGCATGCAGTGCATATAATTTGTTCTCTTACCTTGTCATAAAAAACAATCCAAAAATTTATACCTTTAACTTCAGTTGGGAATTCATCATAATTACCAAATTGAACATTTTTCATGAAATCGGTATCGAAAGGATATTAATTGAAAGATTAATGTAACCAAATCTCCGATCACTTAATCTCTGGTTCGTAGTAGTTCGTAGTAGAAAATAAAGCAGTTCTCTCGCTATTTTATTCGGATTTCTAATCAGCCTACCCAAAAATAATTAGTGGCAACTACAAGATAAATCCTTTTTTTAAAAATTGAACTTAAGTCACGATTTGGTAGAACTTGGGAGAGTTCGAGCTAAGTTAATTAACCTAATTAATTAATTTGGTAATTCATTAACCTAAAATTGAAAAGCTAATTTTTAGGTCGCGAGAAACACCTATGGTCTTAGGAGGCACAAGCACACAGCTGAAGCGTGGACATTGTTAAATATATATATATATATATATATATATATATATTAAAGAAAATAACTTGTAGATCATTTGTTTACTTACTTTTTGTTCCCTTTCATCAGCTAATGGGAGAAGCTCAGCAAGTCCTCAACGATGACAGGCGAGTCACGACTCTCACCTAGGCTTGTGCCAGATCTTCACAGCCTTGCTTGTTGTTGGCGAAGCTGCGATGGTCCTAGGCAAGCCCATATCAACTCATGACAGGAATGTATCAGATTCAATCTTAGTATGATAGATTAAGTGTATGTGTACTTGCATCGACGTTGCCATTTGTCTTTGAGGAAGACGAACCAGAAACCTTATTGAATGGTCAGGAGAACTGTTCGATGTATTCAACCAGAGATTTTGGGTCTTTGCAATCCTAATTTTAAAAGAAAAAGAAAAGCAACCAAAGCACTCAATGGGACAAAGAAAGAAAAATAAAATAATAAAATAATAAAAAAGAAGCTACTCTAAGTAATAAATGAAAATCACGACTATCGGGTATTTAATTACAAGCCAAATAAGAAACTCGACACATGATTAGTTGTACAGAAAATTGGACAGGAATAGACATCAGTCATCCTCCATCTCCAAACCCAATGGGTCATCATCTTTGTGGGCATCATCGTCGATTGTCATACCGAAATATCGACTCAAACATAACAGCAATTAAGAAATGCAGTCACTTAAAGCAGATAATTAGCAAAGTTCAATCGATTTAAGGTTAAATCAGATAGTCCGCATTCAAACCTTATCACTCTGCTAATCTAATTGCCAAGACATGCAAAGTCATCCAAATGTTCGCATACAAAGTCTAATTAAGCTATGCGAATGAAACATGGGAATTGTCAATAATCGAGCACATAAAAACTTGATTAGACAATAGGTAAACAAAAGCATTTCCTACC
>JAGVVM010004038.1:0-12287 GCA_019149425.1 Psidium friedrichsthalianum
GGTCGCTGACACATTAATCCCTACCTGCTCCTTCACTAGCTGCTTTAAATAAGGACCCCTAATCTCAGGCATCGCCTTGATCGTGTTGAAGAAGTATTTCGACAACCACTTACTTGTTACCCTTTTATTGTCAAAAACAATTGAACACATATGTTCCTCCTGGAATGACCTAATTTGGAATGACCCGCTCCTCTTACTCAGTGAGCCATAGATCTTCCATGGACAATTACGTTGTGGACACCTAGCTCTCACAAAATCCTTCGTATTTCTAACAAACTCAAGAGTCCTCTGCTCAGCTATAGATTTCTTCAGAATAGCATCCTTGAACTGTTTCGCATCCTCAAACTTCATACCAACACACAAAACAGGGCATGCTACAGTTGGATCATACGAAGGATACTTACTCCTTCTACGCACAGGTGGAGCTGCTCCTTCTTCTTCAGGCTCCTCCTCGGAAGTACCGATCCAGTCATCATTGGCACTTTCTTCAGGTGCACCAGCAGCTGTAGTAGGTGTAGGTTCTTGTTCCCTATTTACTGGTCCAGCTCCCTCTAATTTTCCAAAGACTGCCTTTTTCTTTCTCGCAAACTCCTTGCGGTTTTGCCTTGACTGTGCAAGCTCTTCATCGTCATCGTCATCATCAATCCTTAGGAAACTGACATTTCCCAAAACTTCATCGTCATCGTCATCATCATCGTCATCGTCATCGACACTAGATTGTGCAACTTGCCAATGTAATCCAATGATTTCTTCATCACCTATATGAGTTACCTCTCTGTCCTTCCTATCCTCCCTATCCTCCTCCCTGTCCTCCCCCTCCTCACAATTCTGTCTATCCTCCCAATCCTCCCTGTCTGCCCACTCCTGATGTCCCTCTACAATGGTATCATCCCCACCATGAGAAGTGGAATGAATGCCTACTTCTCCTGTTTCAATTACATCTTCATGCCGAACATTATAACCATCCTCATCATCACTATCACTGTCACTGTCGACATACACTTTTGCTTCGTTGCCATGAAGATAGTGATAAATCAAATCTTTAAACCCACTCTCATCCGACAATAGTCGCAGCCCATCCCTCAAGCCTTTCCCAGGAACACAATAAAGTAATTTACCTACTTTACAGCCTAAAATGTGCGCTATATCCCTCACCAATGAAACATATGATGACGTCCTTACATCGAGGAAAATGGTTCCTTCGTTTCCACCTTCGTAGTCCCATTCGTCGGTGCCAATCACAAAATCCCCACGATAGCAGACAATGACATCAACAAGATTCTTGTCCATGCCTACACAAAAGGGAAAAAAAAAGTCAATAAATGTATCAGCTTTTGGGACCACAATACAAAACGTACAACACATTCACATGGAGGTCCCCACAGGCCAACTTGTGACCACAAAGTAAGAGGAAAACCAATGCACAATGCTTTACAAGAATAAATTTGAGGTCCTCGTGGCATTAACTACACTATTTCCTAGCAAATAAAAAAAAAATTCAGTCTACAAAGGCATCCAAGGTTGTCATTAAACAAGTGTATCGAAAGGATCCAAACACATCAACTTCTCAAAAGTGACCGAAGGAACTGAAACCGAAGTCAGTTCTCATTAAACAAGTAGACATCCCCAACACATCAACTTTGAGCCTTAATTTTACCATACAATCGTTAATTTTTCCCTCTGAACCCTAATGTCACCGTCGGACTAATTTTTCCGCCGGAGCCCTAATTTCGTCTCGACATCTAACTTGGATAGAAGACGCATACCTCGCAAGGGTATTATGGCAGCGAGCGACGGCGGCGATCGAGCGAGCGACGGCGGCGATTCCACCACAGACGGTGTGATTGGATTTCGCACAACGGACCCACTCCTTCTCACGAGAGGGGGTAAGGGGAAGGAGAGACGTCGTTTGTTAATCATAACACAAACGACGTCGTTTTTTCATTTCAACAAAAGACTTGGCCACGTTCAATTTCCACCGTGGCATTACCTTATCAAAATTTGCCACATAAGCTAATAAAATTTAATGTAAAATCCACGTAATTTTTTTGACCGGATTTTGGTCGGAATGGCACTGAAGTGCACGCTTTTCTCCGAACTTGGCACTTAAGTGAACGATTTGAAAGTTTTGGCACCAAAGTGAACGCCGTACACAAGTTTTGGCACTTGGGGTGTACTTTTGCCGTAAAAGTGACGATGTTAAATGAAGCTTCGTTTACTTTATTTCATATCCACGTTTGTTTGCACCAACTGGAATGCTCGATTGTTTAGGTGAAGTGGTGAATAACCATGATGAGCTCATGTCCAACTTCTTTGCACAACCAGATGCCTTAGCATTGGGAAGGTGTGTTGTCTCTAGAGTTTTTTGAACATTTTATGGAGTTGCTAGCGGAAGTGAAATCTAACCACATCTTGGTATGGCGTAGACCCCAGAACAGTTACAAAGGGAGAATGTTCCTCCTTATCTTATCCCTCATAAGGTAAGTTCGTAGAATCTTGTTTTTGCAATCCAGGGTTTGTCTTGATTGTTGCATCTTCTTTTTTTCCTGCAGACTTTCACTGGTGATAGGCCTTCTCTGAGTCTTCTGCTCCCATCCTTGACTGCCTATAACATTGGACAGGTTTGTACTGCCCTGCTTTTGAGACGTCATTGGCTGCATTGTCTACTGAAGCTTTCTTTGAGCAATGGTTAACACTTCCAGTAACACGAACTAATCACTCTCTCTCTCTCAAATGTATGCCCTCATTAACTAGTATCTGTTGAGTCCAATGCAAACATTACATATGCCGCAATTGGTTACAGATGAAAGATTCCAATATTTGCATTCTATATGGAATACCATTTTGTGGACTTCTATGACGTAGGGTTGTTGCCAAGCCAACCTAGAGCCTTTCTATCTGTGACTTGCACTTTACATGGCAGTCTCAGATATCTGATTGATGTGATCTCTCTGGTCTCCATATTTAGAACTTGATTACTTTTTGGCCAAAATATTCTGTTTTACGTTATAAAGTTCAATACTTCACAGTACTGAGTCCCCAAGTTGTTTCCACTTCCTTTGCCAGTTTATTAAAAAAAGAAGAGAAGTCCTTTCATACATTTACTCGCCTGCTGACATTTATTTGAATTTGCTTGAAATTGTACTCTATCTCCTCGTAGTTAAGGTAATGACTCGGCGCTTCTTTTTTCTTAATGACGAGAAAGCACACCTTATGAAGGTAGATCACGGGCCCATGGAATTGATCTGCTAACCTCAAAAGATGTGTATATAGCACTATCTCAAGATGCTATGGATTATTAGCGAAGTCCCCAAAAAGCAAGTGAAAAATTGTGTAGGATCAACTGACCCTTGTCCTGTCCATGACATAATACTTTCACAAAACAGAAATGTGCTTTACTTTGCTAGTTCTTATTTGTATGGACATTTCTGCTGTGGAAGATCTGCATCTTTCCTTCCTTTTCGAAGATGTGATTTCACCCAATTTTTCTCATGCATTCCATTTCCTGGTTGTGCTCTTATCCTTAATCGTGGAGACCCAATTACTGTGTGGCTAACCTTCAACAAAATGATTGCCTTCCTCAGTTACTGGCGATCTATGAACACAGAGTAGCTGTGCAAGGTTTTGTATGGGGCATCAATTCCTTTGACCAGTGGGGAGTTGAGTTAGGAAAGGTATAGATCAACTAGAGAATATTGTCCTTGTTATTCCTTACTGTCAAAGATGAACTGCTAGAGCTTCCTCCATTGTCGAGCCTAATTTCATTGTCTTTGCAGTCCCTGGCAACTCAAGTGAGGAAGCAACTTCATGGGTCTCGTGTGAAAGAAGAACCCGTTGAAGGCTTCAATTACAGTACTACAACAATGCTGACAAGATATCTGAAGGTATAATGAAGCATCAATTGATCTATTTCATACGTCTCCTGTGCTGAATCCAAGCAAGTGATGTTGCATTTTCTGGACTACAGCACATTGAGAAGTTAAGAGGCTGATATGCTCAGCAGCAGTAACAGTCACTTCTTTGTTGCAGGCAACTTCAGATGTGCCCCCCGATCCCCCGACCCTGTTGCCACGAATATGATGGTAACCCATCAAAGTTGAATGAGATTGCCGGATAATCTCTTTCAAGTCATTTTGCCAGCATAGGCTGATGACTTATGGCATCTCTAATGACACAAAATCATCCATCAGACAAATTGACCGAAATAATCAGGCAAGCAACAGATTTCTGTGTTTTAGGATGGGAGAGCAGTGATCAGTTCTGTTGTGGTCTGTAAACAGGAACATGCACATTATTTTTTTGGTCCAAAAGAACATGCCCATTGGAGTGGTACTTTCTGAACTGGATCTTGCACCAGAAATTGTCAGAAACCCAATAAAGGATACCCCAATTTCCAACTTCACGATTCATGCTGAGTGAGTAATTGGCACGAACCAAATCAGTGTGCAAGCAGGATCGTGTAATCCCGGCTCCAACGATGATGCAAGTTTAGTCGATTAGACAGTGTAATCCGATCATTACCGCCGATCTTTAGTAAGAACCAGAATTGCAGTAAAATGATGAAAAGGCGCACCGCACTATCATCTCCACCACGGTTGTTCAGTCACATGTTGAAGCACAGTCAGGCAAACTTAAAAAGCGTGGCGGAGCACATAGATATTAGCAGATTTTTACAGGCCAACTGTTCGACGAATTTTCTCAACCAAGATAACGACCCTACCAGACCGGCGTGCATCCCAGGCAGACAAAACCTAATACCCATTGACAATAAACATATGGAGAATAAGTTAATTCCGAAACCAAGCCCACGGCCTCACACCCAGTCGACCCAAACCCGCCCTCGCCCCTCAAAGTTGAGTCCAAGTCCTCGACCTCGACAATATTGGGGGTCATGATTTTCTCAATGATCAGCTGCGCGATCCTGTCGCCCACATTCACTTCGAAGTCGATGTCGGAGTGGTTGAACAGGATCACCCCAACCGGACCTCTATAGTCCGCATCAATCACGCCAGCACCAACGTCGACCGAATGCTTCCATGCCAAACCAGATCTCGGCGCTGAAGCGAAAAATGCACAAGCATAGTCGATTTAGCCCTCGTCAATAACCAAAACAAGGTGTTCCAGAGCATGTTTTATGGTAAGAAGTTAAGGCACATCACCTATTCGAGCATATGTGCCTTCCGGTATTGCAATGCTCAGATCGGTAGGGACGAGCGCTTTTCCTCTCGCCGGCACTTTCGTCTCAGCCGCGCTGTTTTTCATCCAAAAAGGAAGAAACCCACATTCAGAAACCATCGCGATTTCCCAACAAGGGCCGAACTCGAAGCTCTAAGGAAACAAAAAATTTGGGGATCACGTTTTCTACCTTGAAAGATCGTAGCCCGCGGAGAGAGGGGACGCTCTCGAAGGCAAAACGGCCTTCTCAGAGAGCTTCTTCACTCTGAGCAGAGAGATCGGCTCCATGGCGGCCCCCACGACGCCACTCTCGTGGAGCTTCGGGATCTTGGGGCATCTCTCTTCGATCTCGGGCATGTTCTCAACCATTTTCAGTCGCTGAAGAAGGTGGCGATGGGTACGAAAGGACTTACGCAGTGAAGAGCTTAGGAACGCTCGGCTTAAATAGAGGCGACGCTCTCCAAGAGATGGCGCGAAAGCTCCCGCGCAAAGTTTTGTGCCGAGCATGGCGCGACCACGACCTCGTGGAGGCCCCGACTTGGCCGCATCATATGTCGTCATTGGAAGGAGTTGGTTTTTTGGGGAGTGAAAAGTTTCAGCCCAACAACTCTAACGAGGATAGTTTTGGGCCTAAAATATATGTTCCGATTCAGTCCATCTACGTTTTTCAAGCTTCCATCGACCAACAACGTACGAACCCGAAGCCCAACCTGAAAAAGCTCGATCTAAGCCCACGACACGCTCCCCAATGGCTCTGAAACCACAAAATCCAAACTTTCATTCATGTATGTGAACCATCTTCTCCCTCTTCTTCCTCTCTGCAGAGACCACCTCCCTTCTCTGCACTATGCTCCCTGCAACTTTCGGAGGTACCCAACTAATTTGTTGCAATTCGTATACGAAGTTACGATGAGCCATCCAGTTCGGGCATAATCGAGATCGAGCCTCTGCTCGTTCATTTGCTTCGCCTCGTCGAGTTTCGCCCCCAAGGCATGGCGCTGAAATTCGCCCTTCCGTTTCCCATATTCGCGCCGCCGTCGCTCAACCCCAACTCTGCTCCGAATTCGAATGCGGCCTCGCACCGGCCGCCGACGGAGATCCGCTTCTCTCGGTGGAACAACGCCAACGCCGAGCGGTTCAACGAGCGACGCAGGGCCCAGCAAGAGATCGAGGACGATATCCGCCGCGAGCGCCGCTTCAACTCCGCCACCAGAATTGCCCAGGTTGACGATCAAGCCACTGGCGGTGACACTGCCACAACCATTTCCAACTCACCGGACACATTCCACTCCAGAGGCACGCCGTCTTCTCCATCGAGCCCTTCGATTCCGGGTAAGAAATCTAAGTACTCCAAGGATCAACACCCGGCTTTTAGGCGGATTTCGCAGACCCGAAGAACCCAAGAGAAGAGAACTGACGTTCGTGAAGACCCAATTGATAGGAAGGCCAACGTTGTGTTGAGTGGGGATGGATTGTCTTATGTTATAGACGGGGCTCCGTTTGAGTTTAAGTATAGTTACACGGAGACGCCAAAGGTGAAGCCATTGAAGCTACGAGAAGCGCCTTATGCGCCTTTCGGGCCACTACCATGTCGAGGCCATGGACAGGGCGCGCCCCGCTGCCACCGAGCAAAAAGAAGTTGAAGGAATTCGATTCTTTTCGTTTGCCACCACCTGGAAAGAAAGGGGTGAAGCCGGTTCAGTCGCCCGGCCCGTTCTTGCCAGGCAGGGGGCCGAGGTATGTGAGGACGAGGGAGGAGATATTGGGGGAGCCATGACGGAGGAAGAGGTGAGGGATTTGGTTAATGGGTGTATTAAGTCCCAGAGGCAACTGAATATGGGTACGCTTTGCTATATGATTTGCTCTTTGGTTTTTTGCTCGTGTAGCGCTTTTCTATCTTGTTGAAGATATTCGTTGGTTCAACAGTGATATTTGATGGCAGTCTCGCTTGTGCTTCTAGCAGTAGCTCATGCTTGCTGGTCTTTCAGTCATATAATGGGTGTGTAGTCAGTGCGTGATGGTGCTTTCATATTGCCTATTCCTTTCTTGCAAACTTTATGTAGTGTTTTAGGTTGTGATCATCATATACTATGATCATGATTCTTCTTTCCATGTTTCTCAAGTAACCTTCTGTCCTTAAGGAATAGAAATGTTCCGTGCTTTTGTCCTTCGAAGGAGGACCATGTAAATGCTAAATGATCGTATGCATATCACGGATCAGAACCTGGTGTTTTGAACTTTAGGGTTTGTGGATTAGAAAAAGGCAATTCCAAGTGGGACACTCGAGAATTATGTTTGTGAAAAACTTGTTAGATGCTATGTTTTCTTGAAGGTGTAGCTATTTATGGATGTCTTTGCTTTTTAATGTGTTAATGTGTGTCTAGGTAGGGATGGTTTGACTCACAATATGCTGGATAACATTCATGCTCACTGGAAGCGGCGCCGAGTGTGCAAGATAAAATGCAAAGAGTTTGTACGGTAGACATGGACAATGTGAAACAACAGCTGGAGGTCGCTTCTTCTCTCACTATCACATGTGATCTCAGTCCTCGCTCATTTGTTTTCTGCATGTTTTGCTTTTGGAGTTTATTTGTAAATGTTTAAGCAGAGCAGTTAGTCAGTGTGATAGCTGAAGTTTTTTTATTTTATTTTTTTCATAAGAAGTTTTTGGTGATTATATACCTTTATTTTGGGGAGTCATTTCTACTTGCTCTTCTCAATTCTCTGCTATTTATCTTTATCATAGGGAAATACGTCTCACTGACGACTCATGGGTCAGAATTGTATGACATGAGGTCCTTAGTGCACTTGTCTGATGTGCACTCTGACATATCTTTCATCAATTTCATGATTGGACAGGAGCGAACTGGAGGGAAGATCATTTACAGCAAAGGAGGGGTATGTACCTCTTCAGGGGCAGAAACTATAACTACAAAACTCGTCCTCGCTTTCCACTGATGCTTTGGAAACCTGTTACTCCTGTGTATCCAAGGTTGATTAAGAGGGTTCCAGAAGGTCTAACCTGGAAGAAGCTACGGAGATGCGCAGGAAGGGACGGATGCTGATACAATATGCAAACGTGGTATGCTATATTTTTTAGCTGGTTCTTCTGATAGATCGAAGAAAAGGCTCTCTAAGGGCTAGGGCAAGACTTTGATTGAACCTTGTTGGATTGGTGGGGGAAGAAATTCACTTTATTAAAACCATTGAGCTGTTGGCACTCGTTAAAAAAGACTGAATAGAATCATTTTATGCTCCAGCAAACTAACTTCAGTTGATACATATATTTTAAAGGTAAAAATGGTGTCTACTGTGACCTGGTACAAAATGTTAGAGAGGCATTTGAAGAGTGGGAATTGGTCAGAATAAATTGCCAAGGAATGAATGCAGTGATTATAGGAAAATTGGTGCGAAACTCAGGTCTGTGTTATCTCTGTAGGATATATTCTGTAATTGTATGTATCGTTGTGTTCATTTTAAGATGTGGCTATCCAATATTCCCCACTTCCCAGGATCTAGTCCCATGTGTGTTAATCTCATTTGAATATGAGCACATACTTATGTGAGAGGGAAGAGAGTGGAGTCTTCCTTTCCTACTCCCGAGGGTTTTTCCAAGGATAATGCATCAAGTGCTGTCGTTGCATGTGAAGAATCTCCTCTTCCAGTAATCTCAAACCAGGATGCAAACAGGAAGTTTTGGTGAAAAACCGGTCCTCCTCTGTTCAAGAAAACAAGGTACACGGATGTTGCTGATGCAGATTCAATTCGAGGGAGGTTGATGGAAATGAAATCACTGTAGGCAGTGAAAGCAGTGAAGCAGATGAATCAGAAGATGCAAAGAGCATCACTGCAGATGCTGCCAGGCCCCGTTGTTGTTGCGGAAGAATCTGAGAGCACGGTAGAAACTGAGAAACTGGCACAATGTTTCAGAAGCTTTTGCCTCGATCAACCCAACCAACAAGGTCAATGTACCTTTGCTACGGAGCAATGCTTTGCTGTTTAAGGCAGTCAGTTGAGAACGGCAGCGCACTTATTCTTGGATACTAACTCGTTGGATGCTGACATTGCTTATTCAAAGGGCGGTTGCTCTTGCAAAGACTGCTCTCACCTGGCCCATGTTTATGTCACCGACCTCGGAGGGCTGTGTCCAAGAAGGATTGTGAAGGAAGAAGATAGAAATGTACATGCCGGAAAGCGTGCCCACCTTCTACACTACAGGGAGGGAAACAAGCAGGAGATCCGAACAATTCGAAGGAAAAAGGAAATTGGATGACACCACTTGAATATGACCACATGGAAGCTTGAGGGTGATGAACTGGCCAATTGTGGCATTGATGTTTGATGCTGTTGGCAACGTTATGGGAATGCGTGTATCAGCTTTCTCTATACAACAAAATTGTGTGAGATGGATTGACGTTAATCTCTTTTATTCTTCACTCCATCTCTCTTTCTAACGGCAGATTTTTCTTGCCTTTTCTGTTTCAATTTGCTATGCGTATACAAAGAAAACTACTTCCTTTCCAAGAGAACAGTTAATCAAAGAGGGACGTTTGAACTTTCTTGGCTAACTAGGTTTTGCACTCGTAATCTTCATATGGACTCTCATGGAGGGCAGTGTGCTTAGAGGAAGCGATTGCCTGTGTTGCCAGTGGCGATGGCAAGCATGAAGCCCAAAATGGGCTACTCATGAGCCCTGATGGCAATCTGATTCTCGAAGAGATGTCCTCTCTTTTTCTAGTCAAAAGATTAGCTTTGCGAGGAAGAACATGTGGATTGAAGCATTCCTAGTCCGTACTTCGGTTATAAAAGAACGAATTTTCATGACTCCAGTGATCTTTGCATGGAACTTTTTAGTTTGCTTAGAAAGGAGAGGAAAAAAGCAGCTCAATGCTCTCGGCAAAACAAAAAACCAGCACGGAAATCCTTCATTAAGCTCTGAAGTTTGATCTAGCTTTTTATTTCTGATGGGCCAAACATAAGTATCTAATGCAGAACGAAAACTCCTAAATAGAGAATTCACTCAGACATGCAGTACTGTAACCGAAACCATCTCTTTCATGGCTTTTCAGTAACAGCATAGGCTCTTTCAAAGCTCGATGTTATGCCTCCGACTTGAAGAACAGAAGTACACAGCCCGAGAACACAGGATTCCGTAAGGAGCAGGTGGATTTCCACGTGGATTATTACCTCAATACGGATGGATTTTATGTGTGTGATCATGCCATCTTCAGTAAAAACCAGAAGCATATTGATAGCGGCACCCAGTGAGGGCATAGTGTCAGAAGAGAGATGCGAACTAGTAGTATCCTCTGCAACATTGAGCGCCCGGCCAGCTCTAAGCATTATCGCAGAAGCCTCTCTTGGTTGTTGTCATTCTGCACAAGACAAGACGATGGAGAATGAGATCCACTCAGTTTATGAATACAACGTAGCGAAGCAAAAACATCAGGAACATGCATCATCATTGGAACGTCCGTCAAGTTTTTAAGGAATAATAGAGGCATTTGTCAACAACATTTATGAGTAATATTAAATATAATATTACTATAATCCACTACTAACCTCGCCCGTTGTCTAAGAAAAGGAATAACAAGAAAAACACTTGCACGCTCTCCAAAGGGGGAGAAAAAAAAAAAAACTGTGCAGCCAAAGATCAGATCTTTGAGGTTAGGCCCTAAGATCTCCCTAAATAATCTCTACGTCAGCTCACCACAGCAGCTCCTAGAAAAGTAGTACTGGTCCGAAAAATGATACAAGCTATAAAAAAAAGACATGAAATCACATTGACCCCGATAGTATTAGGCCGTATCTATGGGACCATACCGACCATTACAAGAGCAGTAGAGTCAAAGTTCCCAGCATAAAACCAAACACAAAAATTGCTTGGCCTGTTATCAAGGTCCAGATACGTAAGGAAGATCTCGCTTCACAGGAAAACTCATGAATCAAGTGCCTCTGCTTTAAACTTAACAAAACAATAGATGGCAGTCTTTAAAATTTCAACTTATAACACAAAAAAAATGGGGTTAAAAGGGTTACACTTTTCCAGTAGATGATAAATAAGGACATAAAGATCATCCAGTCTACTTTTGTTTTTACTCCATGACCTCTTGGATGATACAAAATACAAAAGCCAAAGAATAAGCCAAAACAGAAAGCCCATGTCAATGCGTAAACCTGTACGCATCAACTAGATCAGATTGCGATGTAAATTTTGCATATTCAAGGAGGAAAGTTCAAAGAACACGGGATAGGAGAAATAGAAAAGAGGACGAGTACGGTTGCATTGAAAGTGGTTATAAAATAAAATGGCTGCAAAACAATGAATGGATGAACTTGTAGAATGAGCTGACTACCGCAGGGAAAAAAAAATGGACTTAGTAATCTATACGCTCCGGAGCCACCTAATGAAGACCAAGATCTACCGTTTGCTTCCTTAATAGTCGATTTCGCATTCGACCGGAGGAAGAGAAACAAGGATTATTTCTTTGAAGGTAGAGAATAATGCGAATCGGACAGAATCATCCAAATCAAGGATCGATACATCTCATGTTTCCAAACATGGCCAGTGATGAAAACAGCGGGCCAAAGCTGGACGCTTAAGTCGTAATAAATCGTAAGCCTCATTCATGTGTCCAGAGAGGGCCGATGACAAGAACAAGACCTCATTCACCCATCCAATCTCCTAAGGGTAAGTCCAGCGACCAAACTCCCAGAATTCACGAAAAATGCGCAATTCGCAGCTACTTAAAAGTTCTCCAGCAAATGAAGCTAGCGACGAAAGCATATAAAAAAGCTGAGAAGAAGGGGTTTTTGAAGGCCGTGGATGAGTTACCATAGACTGAGAAGAGCAGCGAGAGGGTCCGGAGAAACGTGAAGAGCGAAGGGACATCCTCGCGATCTCCGAAACGGCGACGTCCGCGCACGCCGGCACATCACTGGTAAGAATCATAACCAGCCGAAAGAGCGTCCTGCCATAACTTGGCAATCTTACTCTCTTTCGCTCTGCGTGTACACATCCACATGTCTCATCTAACTTCTCTCTCTCCTCCAATCCATCGAACCCAAAATGAGAATGAACAACACAACTTCCACAACAACAACAACAACAA
>JAGVVM010004039.1:0-39880 GCA_019149425.1 Psidium friedrichsthalianum
CCCCCTCCCTCTTGCTTTCCCTCCTTTGTCCTCCCGCTTCCATACCCGTTCTTCCCCCCCTCAATCTTTTCCCTTCCCGTTCCCAGAACAAATACCCCCAAGCAAGTGATAGCCAGACCCGCTCTGCACCGTTCTCCTACCCCGTGCCCCATCCCGCCTCCCCGGAACAATTAACATCCCGTAAGCCTCCAATGAGGGAACTATAAGAAAGTGAAACATTCTCCATCTAAAGGGAAATAGCCCATTGTGATGCTCTTACCATTAGCTTTTTTGATGATAAACTATGCACAATCACAAACTTTTATCGCCACAAAGCATCTAATCCCTTCAAAGCCATGACAAGAATGAAAATAAGAAAAAAAAAAAAACAGGAATTAGCTATTTCTTGGCCAATAATGGGTGATACAGAGAGAAACTAATTTAGATCCATCGTTCCTTCACCATTCGGCCACCAGAAAAATCTGGACTTTTACACCATTGCTGCTCACTTATCAAGATACATGTCGAGTTGTGAGTGGAACGTCTTTCTAGTTAGAGGGACGTAATATCGGGGGACTACATGACTTAGTGCTTTTTTTTTTTTTTTATTCGGGTGAGTGTTTACTACTGGTCTTTACTTAGACTCTTGATGTTTGAAATTGGACTTTATTAAATTATACGAATCCTTAACTGGACACTTCACTTTGTCTTTTCATAGGTTTTTTCAAAAACTCAAGAACTGACTTTTTTGTTAGTTCGAAAATGGTCGAACCACATACACCCTGGAACGACTTGATCTACGAGGGTGGTGAGTAATCACCAGGGTTAGAGGACCCGGGACAAGGAGCAGCTCCCGATGGGCTTCTAGGATGGGGAAGGGGTGATAATGAACGAAAATGGCACCGAACAATGAGAGAACGTTGCAACTCTCAATTTGGAACTCCAAAGTGAAGCTCCTCGAGGTTAGAGCATAACGAGGAAGAAAGCGGCTCTTGAAAAAAAAAAAGTGCCCGGTATGGACATTAAAGGATAAAATTGTGAGGCTCAATATGAAAATGTTAAGGCGGACAATATCTCGAATAAATTATCTAAAGATGTCGCGCATCTTTATAAAATCTCCATGTTGTTGTCGAAGTTTTCGAGGAGGTTGGAATTCTCCTCCAAACTCGAATCTCAAACCATGGATCAGCACGTTCGAGCAAGCGCGTTCATCCACGCAAATTCTCGCTCGGACCATGACAACGACGCGGCGGTTGGAGTTAAAATTAAGGACGGACGAGTTCGGGGCGTGAACGTGCATGTCACTGGATGGAATTTAGCAAGTAGGCAAGCGTGCGTTAGGGAGGTAGGCATGTGCGACTTTGTTACCAGCGGCGTCGTTTTGCTCCTGTCCGCGTCTTTCCCGATCGATTACCTCACGGAGAAACTTACGCACTCGCGGCCCGCCTCGTGATTGGGGAAAAAAAAAATGGGAGCCCATCCCAGCTCGACGGTCAAATAACGCTGTGGGCCCCATTTTGTGATCTAACGGTTGAGATGAAGTGGGCTCGCATGCGCCGAGCGCAGACAAGACGTGCTCCGTGACCGGCCGGTGCATGGCTTGGAATTTGACAAAAACCGGGCACGATGCGTTTTAAAGATGAATTTATTGAGAGAATGAAGATTTTTCTAGAGTCAGAAACCTCAACAAATCGACGTCCTTACAGTCATGTCTCTTACTAAATAGGGACATGCAAGGTAGGTGTTGGGATATATGGAGAGGTTGCCCTTGATAAAATGACCCCTCAACAAAATTATTGCCTAAAGTCATTAATAAGAATCGAACTGACGGCTTTGCGTGTTGAAGCCGACATGGTCGCTCTTAGAGTTCGAAAATCACATCGAGATCAACATTAAAAGATTGGAGACCGGATGTGAACTCCTCCTAACTAATCATACATGCCCGTAGATTCGTACCCGATAGGTAGAATCAATCACAAGACATGCATAGATGATCCGAATATGATTCGGTCCCAAAGTCATATATCCCTCACTCGAGAACAATTCCATGGTCGATTTCAATGGACTGTCACAAATTGCCAAATTTATTCTACTTTACCAATTTAATCATAAATCTTGTAAATATTCCAATGGAGTCCTGTATATATTTTTTTTTTCACATTTTTTGCCAATTCAATTAATCCGACCAATTTCGATAGAAAACATTGACATGAACTTCGGTTGTTCTATATAGCAGGACTAGGCGTTGGAGTTAACTATTTTTATTTTATTTATTTTTTCTCTTTCCTTTTTCCCTATAGTGTGGTTAGCGAGAGGTCGCTAGGCTAGTAAAGTAAGGAAAAAAGGAAAATGAAATACAAGTAAATAAATAAATCACAAGAAATGTTAAAAAAATTAAAATAACCTATCTGCATCAGCTATTTTCAGTTAGGATAAACTAGATGCACTCAATTGAAAAAACGTGATATAATCTAGAACTTGATTTAGAACTTACTGAATTGGTAGAACTGTAATTAGTTTATGACTCGTTTTTTTTTATAGATTTTTGATGTTAACTCAATTTTTTTGTAAATACATGGAGATGAGCATTAGGCCGGCATCTCTCTCTATGTGCTAGACTCGCCCTAGTCACATTTCATTCAATCGTCAATTCATTGCATTTTGCTTTACTTTCAACATCATCTGACAAAAAAAGGGATTTTTGGACCCTGCCAACACGTACCGTCGCTTCTTGTCAATTGCCCCAGTTTCTCCGTTCGACGTACACCTCACTTCCACCAAGCGTGGTCCACGGACGTGCCCCGACTGACCCCCCCAATCTTTGTCGAGCACATTTGTCCTTGTTCATTTCATTTTCAATTTTTTATTATTTTTATTTTTTGTGGGTTTTCACAAATCCCATTTGCATGGTGTTCACGAGCGTCGAGGGTCGGACACGCGTGGATGTAGGCATGACCAGGTGTCCCCGAATCGCACGAAAAAATGCCCAAATCACAATCGCTTCGAAGACGTGGATGCACGGGAATTTGTAAACTTGGGGATGAGAGCGTGATTTCCCCCCGTGGAATCGAGAACCGATGAATCGGATCGATGGGTTACGTTTCGAATTCTAAAAATGGAAGAATCGATTTCAATGAATATATTATAGATTATAAATATGCATGGTACGTTTAGATTCTAAAAATTGAAAAATCGAATTTGGCAGGTAATTATAGGTTCTAGACTTGGCACATGAATTGTGATTTTCTTATTTTATGTTCTCGCGCGATTATGCGGTAATCCATGGCTTTTGATGAGAGTATATACTATGGAATTATTAGTTTGATCTTGCATTCTCGACGATTATCCGAGACCGAGACCGAGAGGACTCTAACTTGTTAATATTTCATATTCTTTGCATGCCTAAATATTAGTCGTTTTCGGTAGATAATAGTACTAAGCGATGATCGTTAGAGTTAATAATTCACTATAATTGTTTAATTAATAATACAAGTGAAGCTTAGAGTAGATCTTGAAACCCGTGATACGGTAGGTACGGGAAATGGGGCGTAGGTGTCAGGTTCTAAAAATTGAGATACCGAATCAACGGATATGTTCCAGGTTTCCCGGTGGAACCTTAATCAGCCGCTCACCCCCAAACGTAAACCCAAATGCGATGCTCGATCGCCCCACACCCGCTGAATCACGCCGACCGGACAAAAGAGACGGTCCGGCAAATGCTGTTCCGTCTTTTCTTTTTCCCTTTCTGGGTGCGTCGCTGGTTCCGGGTTTTGGATTTGGGATCATTGACTGAGCTCATCACCAGTGAAAAACCCAATCCCAATCGGATAGGCAAATGGAAGATGCCAATCATCGATTCTTTTTCTTCGGAAAATTTTCTTAGCAGAGAACTCGATTGTCAGGTGTCGTCCGATGATATGGATTTTGCGAATAATCATCGCGCCGATGGATACCCACAATTTCTCGTGTCCTCACTCGAGCGATGAATTGTGGTGATGAATGTTGTCATGGTCGGAGACGCCATTGTCGTATTCATCATCCGAAGAATGATGGGCGATTTCGCTGGCGGAGAGCCAATGGACTGGAACACAAGGAGCGGTTCGGCCGCGCACGGAACAAATCGTGACCAGAGAGAGGAGTCCAAGTGTCGTTTCAACGATCATACGCACTCTTAAAAAGTTCGACCGTTGAGCAAATTCAGCATCGGCCCTCTTTTCATCGCCACCTCGCAATTTATACATGGTTTGTTTCATGAAAAACTGCAAAAAAAAAAAAAAAAAAAAGACTGCGCCGAGGCAATCTCGAGTCGAGGGATGTCGAGCCGATTAAGATGTGCGCCGGATTCGGGTTGTGGCGAAAGCGGTTTCTTAGGGGCCTCTCCTCCGGATGCTCATCGCGCTCCACAGTTACCAAGTCTTCGATGAGATGGGAAGATTACCTCGACCGGATTAGTTAAAGTTGAGAGTGGTCCGTGTACACCCAAATGCGGTGAGGAAAGAGAAGAACCACGCGTGATATTTCTCTTCCGATTTCGTGCCGTGCATCGGGTGTTATCGTTCGACAATTCTTCTCGCCACTACGTAATTTTATCTTCTTCGTTGAACTTTTTCTTTTCTTTTTCTTTTTTATCCATCATATTCGATAAAGTTAGGTAGCCTTGAAATTACATGATTCTTGGGGTCCAATTGTCATAGATTGAGTTTAGGCCATTGGGGGGTCCAAGTGAACGAAAGGCCTAGGACCACTTTATTAGCCCCTGCAAAGGTCCAAGCATGCCTTTAGGAATTGCTCTCTCCTTCATACAATGGCTTTGCTACATAAGTGGGCAAGCACTCGCCTCGTCCCCATCCCGGCCCAAAAAACACAAATGCCGGTCTGCGCTGGATAATGCGTCCATGGATGTTCCTTTGGATAGGCCGGGCCGTGGCTCCAAGGGCCCAAATAAATGGGGGATCCTGCTATCGGGTTCAGGCCCAAGTAGATCTATCAAACAGATGGATCTAGTTGATTTGAATCGAATCATAAGTAGTCCTACCCAAATTGACTCATATAACATATTTATACTCATTTATTGCGATGCAAATTTTCCAACACGACTCATATTACTAAAAAAATTACGTGTTTAATCCGATTAGGAAAACTTGTTTCTTAAACAATTTTGAGAAAAATTATATTTGCTAAAACATTCTGGATAATTTTGTATATTAAAAAAAATAAAAAACCTGATTTCTTTTTTTTTTTTGTGAAATCCTACGAGGGCCGCGACCCTTCCTTGTGGCCGGCGACCTCACTGGATTTCGCAAAAAAGAACAAGAAAGAAGAAAGAAAAAAGAAAAAAATGACCCGTTTGTATTACTTTTTTTTTAAAATTGTCAAATGAAACATATCACTATATATTAGAAATAATACTCAAGGGATCGAGAGGTACACAGAAGGATTTCAAGCTTAACAAATCCTAAATAACTACAAAACAAAATAAAAAGCCAAAAATAGTAAAGCATAATCTACAGTCAAAGGCACACTCTCATCAGTCAAGAATAGATATATCATCATAATATTTGGCGGATGACTACTAGATTTAGTGATGAGCGCGTGTCGAAATCTCCCACTCCATTCGTAATGGCTTGCGGTGCATGTCTGGTTTGGCTTCCTCTTCAATATTGTCTTACAGAGACACTAACATCAAAATTTTGAAAGGACGTAGATCAAATACTTTAAGAAACTCTCAAATCTATATCTAGATTAGTCCAGGAGAGTGAAACCATCAAAAATTGACCTAAATATAACTCAGGAGAGGCGAGCGGCCTAATTTAGAGCATTTGTAGAGCCATGTCACAAACATCCCCATCGGTTTGTCAACTGGACGAATGACCAAACCGATTTTCACTCATCCCAAGATCAAAGCAAAAATTTATTCACGTATGTGTGAATTGAATTTATTGCAACTCGGGGCGCCCAAGTCCAAGCCTCATTATCATATTCAGTTGGATTCAACCTCACTCAAAAGTTTACATGAATGAATTATGAACCAAATAGGACAAACATTAATTGCTCTATAAGAACCGATTTCTTGAATATGGAAATTTTCAAACACGACTCACTCACACGTGCATGAACCAAAACAACAAATTGCTCTATAATAAGTCATAAATGACAAACTCAGTTAGAATATTTTCTTCACATAAGATCACTTTTACCTTGTCGCGATTTTGGTACCTATACCTTCCCAAAAGCTATCAAGTTTGTTTTATAGTATTGACTTGTTGGGATGAAGTTTGTTAGGACACAAAGTAGGATGATGAAAAAGAGAGGGGAAAAAAAACGGGGAAAGGTGGTTGGTGGCGAAATCAAGACCAGACAACCTTGCCAAGCGAAATATCCCGCCTGGGGAGAACGTCGGCATCTTCTCCATTTCTCTAGAATTTTCAAAGAGAGGTGGGTTGTTTTTTCCGTCAATTCCCCTTCATCATCTCTCCTCATCCACACCATGGAAAAATATTACTCCTTTGGTTCTTTCTTCACTCAAACTTCCTTTCGCTTCTTTCAACCCAAACTAAGAATCATTATGGTTTCTAGAGTGAACTTCTTTCACACCCTTGATCCTTTGTCTTAACCGAATTAATGCCCGTCTGGCGGTCAAAGTTGAGCCAGCAAACGAAGTACCGAAGCCGATTGCAACACCAGAATAGCCATTCGAGTTCATGAGCATTGAAATTCAACTCGCGTTACGACAAGGCCAATACAGGAAGAAGCTGTTCTTTTGAATCAATTGGCAACACCAAGAATTAGCAAATCGTACTCCCAGAGCCTGACATGGTACCCGGAGAGTATCACGCTCGGAGAGGATCAAGTTGAGTCATGGGCAATTCGGGCCGGCTACCAAGTCAATATACTTGGATTTTTGCCACCGCGAGATTAACCCGACAGCTGCCATTCCTATGCCCATCCAATGGCACTCTGCATCCAAAAAGAAAGGAGTAGAGAGCTCTTTCGACAAAGACAAAACACACTTCTTCCACAAGGTCTACAAAGTCTGCCTGAACAAAAACCATGTGATTTGACTGTCTCTATACTGAAAATAATATTTGCCAAATCCATATTTACATTCACCAATTCACCTCCTCTCCAACCTCCACACTCCTCTTTTTTTTTCTCTTCCCAGTGGAATTCACACAACAAACCAAAGAAACACAAAAGCAATTCCTTTGAAGACATTAAGCAGCTAGGGGCCCAAATCCTCTATTTGTTCATACCTGGGTCCCTAGAAGGAAGGGGAGGAAATTAACAAAAAAACCCGACGAAAAAACAATTTCTGAAAACCCAAAGAACAAATACACGATCTTTCATTCGTAAGGGCCCCCTCTACATACTTCTCCCGAGATAACATCCTCCACGTCAACTCATCTTTACCTCGTTTACTTGCAATGATCCATCTCTGATCAAATTCAAGCTGAGATTGTTGAACCGCTCTCTTGAGTACTGCCTCGATGCTTTTCTCCAATCCGTACCGGCCTTCATCATCGCAGCAAACTCCTCGTAACTGATACGCCCATCCTACGAGTTCCAAGCCATAATGAATTTAGCATCAAAGATTTCATGCACAGGGGTATATCAAGAATATATGGAGACAGTTAGAACTAGAGTCGAGCGTGACAAATTTACTTGATCAAGCTCACGCTTGACCCCCATTAATGATCCCTGGAAATGACAATTCTGAATCCACTAAGACACTCTCCCAAAATCATCAACCATAACTTTTTAAGAAGAATAACAAGAAAATGTAAGGTAGCTCCCACAGGGGCACTTTAAAACTCATTAAAGGTAATTTGAAATAGTACATTCCGGTTTGTTAATAGGAAGCTTTCTTGAAGTACATTTTTCATTCCAAAGAATCTTCATATGCATTTTTTCCTTTTAAGTTTACCATACCCATATTTAGTTATGGACTTTGCAGCAAAACCAGCTTGGTGTTAGGTAGAAAAATCAACTTGACAACCAAATGAAAAGAAACAAAGATGAATAATCGCGGTGGAAACATGCACATTCACCCAAACTAACCTGTCCGTATCTACATCTTGCATGATGGCACTAACAACTTCTTCACTGGTATCAACTTCATCGGCCAAGGCATCCCTCAATTCTTCAACCTCTATGTATCCACTTTGGTTCAGATCAAACAACTCAAATGCCTTTTGCAGATGATCTTCATTGCCCATCTTCTCAAGTGAACAGATATAGCAACGAATTCTCCGTAGTCAAGATATCCATCCCGGTCAACATCACCCTGCAACAAGCACATCCGGAAAAGTTAACAAGTCTGCTCCGTTAAACATCTTTGAAGGCGAAGAACAAGCAGTTGGAAGAGAAAAATCTACGTAGCCAAAAGTTTTCCCCTATTCGTCTTATATGAAGTTTCAAAATGCCCAGGGATTGACATGGATATGCAGTCATATTGCTTCTATTGAGTCACAGATTTGCATGAATTTGCTTGATGAAAGGTAATTGATGGTCTGCAGTTGCATTGCTTGCACTCATCTGAAGGCCCATGGCAAAGTCATGTTTCTCATCGCAATCACAGATTACTTAAAACAAAAACATTTTTAACCACAACCGCCTCATTCAATAGCAGCTACTAATCAAGTAGACATGATTGAGTAACGTCTCAAAGTGGTGTTTAACAGAAGGCGCCAAGTTCTCTTTCCTCGTAATAAGCATCATTCACTAGGCGATGCTATCTGTCGAAAGCAAGCTGAAATGTAACTGACCAGAGTCCAGACTATCAACTCTGAAGAGAGAGAGATGCACAAACGCACGCACGCATAGTACAAGGTCTCAAAACTATGAAATGCTGTACTTACGGCATCCATTAGAATTTGAAGATCTGTATCAGGGATCTGATGACCAAGCTTGTATAAACAACTCGTAGCTCGTCAATGTTTATCTTGCCCTTATGCCTGTGTCCATCAATGAAATCCTTCCTTTATGCCAGCAACTTCCTCCACAGACAAATGCTCAGCTATTACCTGTTAATTTCAAAGTCCATGCAAATTCAGAAGATGCAACATGCAGAATGTAAAGGAGAATCCATCTTTGTCAACTTTGACTGAGATATTAGGGGAAGAAAGAAGAATAAGCCACAACAATACCTTCAGAGCTCGTTTCTTGAGCTTATTCATCACAGAGAATTGTTTGAGCCTTGCTCTCACAGTCTCACCCAAATTAACATTTGGAGCCCTCTTTGCATTTTGTACCCAGGGATGATCTGCATTTAACGAGAAAACATGATGAGTTCAAGTGTTCACCCATCTGCCTTGACAGGAGCTAACCATTATTATTCACTCATGAACAGAAACAGAAGCAACAAAACAAACTTTCACCTAGCACTTCCTGGGCTGTAAGGCGCCCTTCGGGTCAGGATTCAGCATTTCTTGACAAGGTCTTTTGCATTAGCTGAAACTTTTGGCCAAGGGTCCCTCTTGAAATCCACAACCGACCTGATAATAGCTTGGGCAATTCCTTGTTCCGTCTCTGCATTTTAAACAAAAACATGAGTGCACAGTCAAAACTCTAGATTCACTCAGAAGAGAAAACAGATGATAAAACAGAATGTTAATTTGGGATGTAAAATTTTGATTCTAATCCATTTGAGACACCACATTTCGAACTCATTAGGTCAAAAACTATGCATTCTCGTAAAAGAAATTTTTGGACAAGATTCATCATAAATATTAGGAGCCAAAAGCTGAGAAGACCTTTAACGGTAGACTCCGACTCCGACTCTCTAACTTACCAAATGAGCTGGGATTCGTGAGATCGAGAAGCCTAACATTTTGTCAAAGAATTTAATGCAGGCATTACTAAATGGTACAGGCATTCCAACCATCTTACGAATCCAGGCTCACAGCAGATCCATCTTTGTGGAACTTATACCCCATTTCACTGCAAACCAGAGCAGCCCTAACAGACATTGATGAATAGTTCATTCCAAAAGGAGAAAAGGAAGCAACCTGCCCAAAAAGGTGGGACACCACAAAGCAAAATATAAAGGATCACTCCAGCACTCCAGACATCCACTTCTGGGCCATAACTCCTTCTAAGCACCTCTGGAGCCATGTAGTATGGACTTCCAACTATCTCGCTGAAATTTTCACCTGTACAAAATCTCTAAGTTCAGAAGAATACCTAAGCTACATATATCTAATTGGACACAAGGAGTCAGAAGATTTATGTCATGGGTACCACAAAACTTACCAGGTTTAAAGAACATCGACAGCCCAAAATCAATTGCCTTCAAAGGTGATGTTTCCTTCTTGTTTGCAAACAAGAAATTTTCGGGCTTAAGATCCCGATGCATGACCCCATGCTTGTGGCAAACCTGCAGCATCACAAACAATGATGAACCTCGTAAATCCAAATTCAAGAGTGTAATGCTGGGTCGCTCTTTCTCTTCTCCTGTAGTGAAATTTATAGTAATCGAGTAGCACACCAACTGGGAATGTCGTGAGATATAGGAGATGGCATCATAGCATTAGCATAGAGTCTTAGAATCATCAAAACAAGCAAAAAAAACGCTAGTTGTTGTGTATCGGCTTCTAGAATTCACACTCTTTCCTGAACATTATTTACACTCCCAACAGGAAGAAGAAGTTCAATACCACTTCCCCAAATATCCAGATTTCAAGAATTTATTAGCACCATAATTTTCAATAGGTTTGAATGACTAGCTGACGGTTTTTTCTCAAGTCACCCTCTGATTTATCTAACAAATTTGATACATGCGTCCGCCTAGTAACGTGCCAAGTGCCACCTACCTCGCCTAGTAAGGCGATCATTCAACAGGACCGAAGCAGGATTTCCTCTCCCCACGAGATCGAGTAATAAAAATCACACACAAGACATGATACTTCGAATTCACAATCTAAAAAGGCAGGCAGAAACCCACAGATCAGGCCTAACCGTCAATCGAAAGAACCAAGGAGTAGCCCAAAATCCATCGATAGAACACAGAAAAGACACGAACCTGGATAACTTCGACGATCGTCTTGATCACCGCAGCGGCAGCTCGCTCCGTGTAGTGTCCCCTGGCGACGATCCGGTCGAACAACTCCCCTCCTTCGCACAACTCCATCACAAATGCACCGCGTTGTCGTCCTCGTACGTGTCTTTCAAGGTCACGATGTTGGGATGCTTGGGCAAGTGCTTCATGATCGCCACCTCCCTCCTGACATCCTCGATGTCCACGGCGGTCCTCAGCTTCTTCTTCAGTATCGACTTGCACGCGAGCTCCTCGCGGGTGTCCTTGTCCGTGCACAGATACGTGATGCCGAACTCGCCCGCCCCAGCTCCTGGCCGAGCTCGTACCGGAGCCCGATGTCGGTCCCGGTCGGTTCCTTCAGGACGGCGAGCTTGTGGCTGCCGCCGTTGACGTTGTAGTTGACGCCGTAGTCGATGGCGAAGGGGTTTTGCTTCTTGCCCCTCTTCTCGTCGCCGTCGACTTGGGGCGTGACGCAGCAATTCCCCATGGATGGCGATCAAGAAGATCTTTCCGGGGGTCGCGACTCGCCGAAATGGGCGTCCGAATTTGTAAGGTTTAAGCGACCTGCAGATCGGAGACGGGGACAAGAATCCGACTTTCTCACAAGAAACAAGGGAAAGACGCAACAGGGTCGAGATCAGATCGCAAAATGATGAAGAGGAAGATCTGAAAGCTCTCGACTTTTTCTTTTCCCGGGAAAACAGAGGAGAAGAGGGCTAAAGAGAGATGAAGAATATCTTTTTTTTCCAGAATGGGAATTGCAAAGAAAATGGGAGGAGGGAATTTAAGGGAAGGAGGGGTTTTGGGGAAGGAGAAGAGGGTGAGAAGAGGAATATAGCGCGTGACCAGCCACATTGCTGAAGAACCCAAGCGGGTCAAACCAAGCTCAAAGAAAAACCCAAAAAAAAAAAAAGAGGAAACCCCCCTTCCTCTCCTCTTCCCAGACACTTTCCTCTCTCTCTCTCTCTCGCTCTCTCTCTACCTGTCCATGTGAAGTCGCCCAGAGGAAGAGAGAGAAAGGCAAGGGGGATATAGAGAGAGAGAGAGGGTGTGTTTTCGCTTGGGGGTGTTGTTTTCCAAAAATGTCCAAAACAAGATCCGATTTTTCCCCCCTCGTTGAAAGCAGGAAGAAATGGGGGGAAAAAAAAGAAGAAGAAAATGGAAGAAACTCAAGGTGAAAATGGTATTGTGGAAAAAAAAGGCCCCGAATTGTCCGCCTATTCTCAAGAATACCACTCACCGCCTCTTTTCCACTCCCACACGTGTGTGGATACATGTGTGTATGTATACGTACATACAGCGTGTGAAATTTGAACTTCGAGCTTTTTTTTTTTTTTTTTCAGCGAAAAATTGCGCAGACGAGACACGCAATTTATGTGAACAAATGAATTTTCTCCCCCTAAAACACGCCATGTTAAACAGTTCGTTTCGTCTAATTTCCTTGCGCGTGCGCAAATTATTTCGGTCCGTGTACGTCGAATGAGATGCCTTTCGCAGTCGGTAGGTGCCGGCACCAGGCGTCTTCACCCGCGAGGGAAAATTTATGTGTTTTAGAATTATCAAAATACCTTGGTACGCGAGAGACTTTGCAATGCAATTACTATAATGGTGATCGGCACATGACATCAATAATTGTCAGTAATCTAAAATCCGATAAATGACGAATATTGAATTGCGGATTTACAAGGCACGGGTGCCTATTTACAACAGAAAAAAAAAATAAAAGAAGGGGGGAATCAATATTTGGATCGAGTACTCCTCTCCCTCTTGTACAATTTTTGGGCAATATTTTTTCCCCATCGGACATAAGTTTGATATCCCAAACCAAACATTAACGGGAAAGATACCATCGTTCTCCATAGATTATAACCACGCATGCATGGTCCTCTCCCCCATCACCACTACATGCGCCCACGTCTTTATTGTGCATATAGGGAATATGAATATCCACGTCATTAATTACCTCGAGAATTATGGACCGTCATTACTACAATGGCAATCGTCTTTTCTATTTCTCTTAGACTATCCGAACGATGTCTATCTATGCGATACGAGCGTCGTCGCTAGAACTCGATGGCGAAATTGCTCCGAGCGTTAAGATTAAGCGGATCATGGGACCGTGAATTTGCGCTCGACGATGAGAAAAATGCCCATTTTTGGGATTAAGCTTTGTGAGCATTAGATTCGTGTCTCGTGAGTAAAACGATTCACGTTGTATGGACCTTCACGGAAAGTGGTCGGGAAGACCAACACCATGGATAGGTCCTTCTAGAAGCCGGCCCTCTGAGCTGTCCGGCCGACACGTGTAGCTGATCCATTGGCCGAAGGTCGAGCCCTTCTAGAAGCCGACCCCCTTCTCTAATCTGCAGCTCCGCAACGTGCACTTGGGGCGCTGGACGGGAAAGACGAGGGTACTTTCGTCAATTCACCTTGCGCCCGCCCCCCTCCCCCAACCAACAAAAGCAAAATAACCTCGCGAGTTTATTTTCCATATGAAATCACGTGGACCCCGTCAATTAATTACGCCGTTACTTTTCCGAAACTTGCCTAACTCGTCAATTAATTACCCCGGTACATACCCACTCGTAATAACAATAAAAATAAAAAGAATAGTAAAAACAAAAAAAAGTATCCAGAACTTGGCTAATTGGGCGAATGGTGTAGTGATTGATTGATTCTCCTAGCTTTTTAATGGGTAATATCACCTATAAGTATCATCGCAAATCAAACCCCATTAAAAATTAAGAAGAAATGGCTTCACCGTGCACCTCGTCAAGCGGGCGCACGATAACACTTCTGAAAATGGTTATCTGCTTTAGAAGTGCTTCTGAAATTAAATGATGCAACGAGAAGCGTGAGGTGTTAATGAGTTTTTAGAACAATCGACATTGATCCCATGAAATATCACACGAGTGCCCCTCGCATGATTTGGTGGGATCCGAAATGCCTCTTTTCGCGGTCCGAAATATCTTGCTCGCTCGGAACGTCGGTCGATTGCGATCCGATGGAGTGGGATTTCGAGCTGTCCTCATCAATTCTTCGCCTGGACGAGAGAAGCCCAACTCGGTCATCGCTAATCGCCTGTCTCTTCCTCTCTCCTCACCTCGCCGGCGCAGCCGCTGACCAAACCGCAAAGTCCGGACGGCGTTACGAATAAGATCGAGGCGGACACGAGGCTAAAATATTTAAGGGACGCCGCTCTCCGAGTCGTCACCGGGGCATTAAATGAAGCGGCCAAATTTCATCGGCCGATTGATTCGGTCTCGCTCGAGGGGCACTTGAGTCATTTCATCTATCCTCCCGAGCAGACAATTCACGCGTTCCACTTGAGCATCTTAAAGAGAGCCGCTACCTTTCAACTGGCCGGTCAAACTCCAAGATTTGACTTTGAATGTAACGTTGGAAAATTCTCTCTCGTCTCTTCCCCCCCTTTTTTTTTTCTTTTAAAAATTTTAGTCGTCATTGTATATTTTCTTTTAAAAATTTAATTATCATTGTGGACATACATGCTGACATGTCAATAGTCCTCAAACAATATATTACTGTCCCATTGCATTTCTTTTTTGTATAATCCGTTCGATAAGCAACATATTATCTATTCTTAACCTTTAAAACGATAAAAATATCTTGAAAAAAATGAGCGTTTATTTTTCCTTAGTTTCTCGAATGTGCGTCAAAAGCAACTTTTGTCCGATGAAACAATAGTATTTTTTGGATGTCGCGCGTCATTTCAGCTCGATTTAACTTGAAAATTATTGGAACGTGATTCATACTCTCCATCGATAAGAAGGTACGGAAACTTCGTTGCTCTGTGAGCGGGCGGATAAGGTCATAAGGCTTTTATATTTTGAATATATATTTTAGTAGTAGTTTAGGTTTGCGTTCATAAATAGCTACTATTGTGTGTGGCATCTTCCTTACTAATAATAGTGAAATTTTCTACTGCAGACAAACTTTAATTGAAGAGTAAATCGATATAAATCTTGTATCTTAATTTTGTTTGTTCACATGCATCCGATGAAGAGGGGAGCTCAATGACTGGATTACAAAAGCGCAGAAGTGCTTAAAAAAAGGGGCAAAGAAAGGTGAAAAAGGTCACTTTTGGGTGTGAGGTTGGAGACGTTGTTGCTGGGTTGTAAAGAAACAAGCGTGGATTCAACAGTGGATTCCACAGTGACTGAACAGACGATTCATGCCTTTATTGGCCCCAAACCCAAAAAAAGGAAAAACAACAAGAAGAAAAAGGCGATCACGATTGGCAAAAATATTTTTATTTTTTTCCTTCGTTTCAAAGCAGCAGAAATAGAAAAAGAAGAAAATAGAAAATCAGTGCTATGTAGCCAGACCTGTTTGGACGAGCGATGAGCGTAATTAAGAATTCAACCTGCAATGCTCGTTCAACAGTGTCATTATATTACTTTTGGGTTCAGGCATCATCAGTCAAAATGAGATGCGCCCGTAAATAATCTTTTATCCGACAATAGACGTAACGAAACTTCCTGCAATTAATTTAATGTTCCCGACCTTTGCACAGATCTCTTCTGGCGATTCTTCTATGCCATGACCATCTAAAGTGTTAGCTTTCGAAGCCTTTTTTTCTTTCGCATTTATAGCTTATTCTAATTCCGAAGGTTTAGATTCCTTCTGTCCTAAGGGCAATAGCCTTCATTAGCGTGATATGAGGTGGTCGTGTACCTACGAAGTTGCCTCACCCTTTCTCCGATAATAGGCTCGATGAGATCAAGTTACTTCCTAAACGCATCATCCGTCGGCCTCAGTTTGCCCGCTGAGAAGTCGGACAGAATAGAGAGATCTAGTCGTGGGCGAGCACTGAGGATGTGTGGTATCTGCATTTCACTAGCGCTGTGCTCGAGTTTCGAATTCCATTTTGAATAAAAGGTCAATCGATGCTGCATTGATCAAAAACGCTTTTTGCCGGCGCCAACTTGGCCACCACATCGACATTCCAACCATTTTGCAAGCCTGCCGTTGTGGTTTAGCTAAAAACCAAGCCGCGCAAACGCGGGTCGATGATAGGACCAAGACTCAAGCTGAAAATCCGCCCTCAAGACACACCAGGACCGTTTTGAAGTGAAAAAAGGACGTATGTTTTTTTTTTTTTGTTTCCATAGAGCAAAACAAGAAAGGACGTATGTTTTTTTTTTTTTGTTTCCATAGAGCAAAACAAAACTTGGCCATCACGGTCCAAGTCCCAGAACAGCATGCAAGGATGCCAAGTCAAGAATGGTATGTGCAGACATCGTCGTCCCCGCAACTTGCTGATGACGACCCATTCAACTCAAGGCTTCTATCAACGACAATTAACTAAAACCCAATTAAGAGGAAGAGAGAGGTCAACAATGCTGCATTATCCTGAGCTCTTTCTCGTTGTCGTCAGCTTGCACCGCACAGGTCAAACAAGGAAAGCGACCGAATGTGGTAATAAAAGTCGTCCTGATCTCGATATCCAACCGTTTGATGATTGAGATCATTTTTACCGAATCTGCTTCGACAAGACATCATAGTAGATAGTAATCTCGACATAGTCTTCGACGATTTGTGGAGGAAAAGACATTACAAGATAAAGACACCCATAAGGCAGAACCGTTCACCTTCTAGATGCACACGTGCGCGGGGAGGACGGTTTCTTCTCCATGGATTCAGATGCGAAGTCATGGAGACTTGGCAGATATCCCGGGGAAGAGTACCTGTCGTTCTAGATGTTGGAAAACTTCCCTGATGCGTGGAAAATATGTAAGTAAGACGAGACGATGGATTGGAGCTATAATCAGGATATGCAGAGTACGGGGTGACTTGTTAATTAAACAGATGGATGCAAGAGCAAGGTTCTAGAAAGATGGCTTTTTGACTTTTCAATTCATGAAATATCGCCTCAGAATATTCAAACGTTGTACATCCCATGGACCACTGAAATTTTCCACACTCGCACCGCTAAGACGGAAGAAAGAGACAACAGGGCAACAAAAAGAGGTGCTTCAGAACTGACTCAAGCGGAAACAGAGGCGATTGTATGACACCATGTGCAGAAAAATAGAATGTAAACAAGTAAAGATTACCATGAACTCGAGCGAGGAAATATAATGGCTGTATGGCAGCGTGAAGAAAGACACGGCAGTGAATATCTGGAAATCGCCACTGTGTGATTCATTCAGGCAAAAGAGTACAGGAGTATATTCTATGCTTCGCTATTGATGTCCAAAATTAGTAGTAGTACAATTTAACTATGGCCTCCAATTGGCAATGATACAGTGCTTGATGTCCCTTTCTGTATGTATGAACTCGCCGGAAGTTAGGCAGGTTACAAAAAAAATGGGCATGATCTGGATGACCAGATGAGGTGGATCGCCAAAAGTAGTTTGTGTAGAGAGCTTCCAACATACACTATACACCCTCACGCACAGAGAGAGAGAGACATGTAAACTTTAATAGATATGTTGCTCGAGCAGCAGATGACTAATAAGGCAACAAGCAGATGTTCAGCTGTTCAACTTCATCTCGACTTCTTTGCAAGTTTAGGATTTTTGCACATTCGGATACTTAATGGAGTCACCTCCACCAGTTCATCTTCCTGAATATATTCTATGCAGTCATCCAAACTATAATCCAATGGGGTATCAAGCACCACTGCAAGAGAGAATAAAAGTATTAATAAATTGGATCGGAGAATGTTACAGTACTACTTTCATGTGACCAGCTGAGAAGTTCACAGCAGCATCCCAAATAAAGGAGAGGATCAAACTTTCGTTTCGGCAACCTAATATTAGCCTCCTCCCAGATAACAAATACATTTATAAGATGTAGGTACTACAGAAATATAACATAGCTGAACTTCTAGAATTTTTGCAACTACAATCGATCAAAGAGAAAGACACGTATCCACATACCCATCGTGAGATATAAATTTTTGACTTGTGTAACCAAAATGCACAACAGATAATTCTAACTGCAGCTGTTCAATTGAAGTGACATTCTGTCTCCATCAAATGGGAGCAATCAACATCTCAAAGATAGGAAGCAACCTCTTCACATGATAATGTACAAATTTCTCATGAATGCTTCTGCCTATTTATTCACAGGTAATAGGAAGAAAATGCACAACTTTAGTATAGCTGCTTCTCACCAGTTTGTTCCTTGTTGGAGCGTACATTGGTTGCTGCCTTTTTCTTGCAGACATTGAGGGATAGATCCCCTGTACGCTGATGAATTCCTACAATTTGACCTTTATAAACCTCCACGCCAGGACCAACAAACATCTGCCCCCTCTCCTGAGAATTTGCAAGGGCATAGGATGTACTTGTCCCATCCTCAAAAGCAACCTGAAAATCAGTCTTATAGGTCACTATATAACAAAGTAAGGTAGAGAGAAAAGGTGTGGTTAACAAAAGCGTGGAAGTAAAATTTCTACACATGGTTTTAAGTCTCAACTAATAACAAAATTGGAAGGGGAAAAAAAAAACAAGTTACCAATGATCCTTGATCCCGAGTGTTGATATCACCGGCCCAAGGACCATAGCTATCGAATATTGTGTTGAGGATAGCTGTGCCCCGAGAAGCAGTTAAAATTGCATTTCGCAGTCCAAGAAGGCCGCGAGTTGGCATCCTATATTTCAGAAAAGTGGTTCCCTCTGACCTGGAAGACACAAGAGTACACCCAAATTAAGATCAAAATCATGTTTTCACACGACAAACTACCTGAAGGAGAGAGACCCTAATGGCCAAGGAAGCAGCGGCAGCCAGCAATTCAATTAAACGACATATTGCAAAGAGCCAAGCAGTATTCTACCAAGACTAAACCTATCTGCTCTATCCCACCCGCAACTAAGAAAATTCCAGTAAAACAAATGCTTCTGAGTGCCGATTGAATATCTTCAGGCACAATCAAAGATCTTAAGAACAATCTGAACATGAGCATGTGAGGACATCTCATCTCACAAATAATGTCTACTCTCACATAGCATGCAATGGAGTGCAAGACATTAAAATCTACTGATCTCCAAATGTGCTGATTGCATCATTTATTTTTACAAATGGAAGCATAAAAATTTGACTACCATAGCATTATCTGCCATACAATAATCAAATATGGTGCCACCAGGCACCAAAACGGCTACGTAAACAACTTCTTCCATAAGATGTTGTTTACGCATTGTCATTTTCTTTACTGCTTCTTACCCTGGAAAAGCAGGTGCACCTCGCATCCTTGATCAATACAACATACATTCTGAATGCCATAGTAAATTTGCAAAACACTTATACAAAGAAACCTGAAGGTTTGGTCATGTAAATAACAGAATAGAGAAATTGTTTTACAAACCCGACCCCCTGCATATCAAACATCTGCCCGCGCCTTCTGCCGAGAAGCTCAACAACAGATCCCATGTGTTCTTCTGGTACCTCCACTGTAGCAATCTGGCGTGGATATCAAACATCAAGGTCACCTAATTTTCGAAAAATAGTTCTCCATGCGAATAGAATAAAGTTTCTAAGGTAGGTAGTATCGAGAACCCTAATATCTGGTGCAGAAAAATGGGTTTATTTGAATACATAACAGAAGATGCAGATCATCCAGTACTCTTTCTGGATTAGCTCTACCTGTAATGTCCTCAATTGATTTAAGCAAATAGAAAGTCATCCAAGGGTCCGCAAAGATTGAAGGTATATCAGTATATCAGTATTCATTGTGAAGGCATAGTGATTAGGCACTCACCTCAAATGGCTCCAGCAGCTTGTCATTCACCCTTTTGCTAATGACCTTAGGAGGGCCCACCATGAATTCATATCCTTCTCTTCGCCTGAAAGGCATTAACGAGTGAATAGGCATACATATAGGTGAACGGAAAGGAGAGGGGGCACACTTACATGTTTTCTATAAGAATGGTGATATGCAATGTACCACGCCCACTGACTACGAAGGTGTCAGAAGTTTCACCATCTTCAACTTTCATTGCCAAATTCCTCTCAAGTTCACGGAATAGTCGATCACGTAAGTTCCGACTAGTAACATATTTTCCCTGAAAAACAAAAATTCAATTCCCCTACAAGCTTTCCAAAACATTTATACTGGCAATCCAAATAAATAAACATGCCATCCCAATAAGAAACAAAGAAAAAGCAGACAGACCAAATGGCAAAATAACGGAGTGTCTAGGGATAAAGCGAACCATCCTCCATGCATCTAGTAAGCCTTACTCAAGACACAGAATCGACTATTTTAAAACCTTAAGCTATTAAATGAAGGTATAATTTAATATTTAAATACTTCAACACTCCCCCACAGTCATAGGCTGGACACCTGATACTAAAGTGTGGAAATACATAGTAAGGGAAGCCTATAAAGACCTAGAAAAATTTGAACTCACAATCTGCCGCTTTGATACCATATAAAATTTGTGGGACCACTACCAACTATTCAAATATTACATGAAGGGGTAGTTTACTATTTAAACACTTTAACATAGAAAAAAGTTAAACCTCTATACTCCTAACCTCAAACTTCCAGTCAAACTGCCATAAAGGTTTTACAATTACAACTATAGTTGAGCTTTAGAGGGGCACACATTGCCAGACATATGTAAACAGTCGATGCAAACAAGCTACTTCAACAATTTCCTAAAGGACCTCTGAGCGCCATTTTTACAAGTAAATTGTAATGCTGTAGGAGATGCAATATTAGAGAGGATAATTCCAGAGACAAGGACAAGATTTTTTTAGTGATAGAATATATATGCTCTTGCCATAAAATTCTTAGATAAAGCAGATCCAGTTAACATGTGATAGAATCCCAGCACTCTGAAAAAGAGAACCTAGCAAACAACAATGTATCTATTTATGCCACAATTTTATGTTACAATCAAGAAGTAGGCCCCAAAGGACTTCCAGTATATTACTGTCCAAATAGCATACCTCACGTCCAGCAAATGGTGATATGTTTATAGAAAATGACATTTTCACTGTCGGTTCCTCCACCTTGATGGCAGGTAATGGCTTTCCAGACATTCTATCAGCAATTGTCTCTCCAATCTGAGCAGATTAGATGCTAGTTACAAAGAAGAAGATAGCTAAACATTATTGTGATCATCATGTAGGAAATGAATAATTACCTGGATATCGTTGATGCCACAGACTGCACATATATCACCTGCTTCCACACTTTCTACAGGAATTCTACTGAATTTTTCATACACAAAAAGCTCACTAACTCTTGCATATCGACAAGAATCTTCTGAAGTGCATACCTAAAGAAGAAACAACTTAAAACAGTCAGAAAAGAGAAAAAACTTTCTTTCTTTCTGACATGCATACAGCCAATTCCAGCCCGCATTCCCAGGGTTGTGGCCTATTACATGGTCAATAATAGGCATCCAAGAATTTTTGAGACAATACTTCTAATTAAATTCACTCAGGATAATAAGCAAGCAAGGTATACCCATGATAACTACGACGGATCCGCAGTTCTGTACCAGCATTCACATGAAGACTGAGGATATTCTTGGTTGAGCTATATACAGAATAATAGTTGTTAAATTTTAGAGTATTTCTATTAAATTTCTGTTTTTGTGACAAGTAAGTCAAGTAGAATTTTGTGGATTCAGATATTGAGTTGGAATGATCAAATAATTTTCCATTAAGAAGCATAAGATTGGAATCTCAGGTTAACGAAAAAGACAACTATGGACGAAGACCATCTGGGCATAAGTTACTAATCTCTTAATTCTAGCAAATGAATCATCAATACTGAAGCATATAAGAAAAATGTCCCAAACTGATCTCTTCTCAAGATTAAATTTAAGAAAGAGGTCCGTGAAATAGCAGACAACTCCTTCACTGACTCATCAGTGCATTTTCTACAGGGTGGATTTATTACCAATGAACACTTTGTTAGCATGTATTTCCAATACCAGTGGACCAACTAAAACCAATATGTCCGCTGGATTAGTTTTAGACAATTATCTGATCATCACTAGTTAAGAGAAGTTCTAGCTGTAAACTATCTCTGAAAGACCAGCAAAGCTAAAGTTCTAGAGAAGGAAAAGGAAAGACGTCCATGAAAAGATTTGAGCTTTCAAGCTGTACCTTCACATCAGTGCCCTTCTTCAAAGTCCCAGCATGCAAGCGCCCAATAGCTATTCGTCCTTTATGTTCATCATACTCAATATTTGTGGCCTAAATAACAAAAAGTGATTGTTACACATTACTGGATTCATGATATGTTGACAATCAAGCTTACCTAATCAATACCAAGCAAAGAATCTATAACTTGAGAAGATAGGATCCGGAAGCACTATGATATGATGCTTCAAGAGAACAAGAGACTCGTTCATTTCTACTTATACTTTAGACTTGCTGAGCCATCTGTTACCTAACAATGAAATTTGTGTAAAAAGGTAACACGTATCCATGTTCTAGTTTTGTAGACAAGTCCAGGAAATTACTTTTTCTTCCTAGCCCAATATAAGGTAGCACATAATTGCAACATCAGCTAATAACAATAACAAAAATGACATAATAAATTTGAGAGGGAGAGAGAGAGAGGCTATGAAGGTGTAGAACCACTGACAAGCATTTGTAATGCGCCATCTTTGTCAATCGAAGGTCCCGGTATACATCTGATTATTGCCTCAAAAAGTGGGCTAAGGTCTTCCGCCAAATTGTCTGGGGAAAGTCCAGCTTTTCCTTTAATGCCACTAGCATATATTGCTTGGAAATCACACTGCACACGCATCACATCTAGATGAATTAACTTCTGATGAATCCAGTTCTAAAGACCCAAAAATAAAAGAGGCGAGGTAATGAACAGTTATAAAATCCCAATTGCTTATATTTAGACTCTGAGGGTTACCATATAGATAAGAGTCAAAAGGACTTAACAATTGTCACGATGAATAACTCCATCTAGACTACCAGAAACTATTACTACCATACAAATATATTTGAGTAGGCTAGACTTTGTCTGTTGGTGCGCCACAACATAGATATGATTGTCTTCCAGTATATGCCACAAGTACCTGTTCATCTGTCGCATTTAGTTCAATGAACAATTCAAAAGTGGAGTTGATGACAAAATCTGGACGAGCAGATGGTCTATCAATCTTATTGACGACGACAACTACAGCATGACCAAATTCCAAGGCCTTCTTCAGGACAAATCTAGTTTGGGGCATAGGACCTTCAACAGAATCCACCTACGAGAAAGGAGTGATGTGCATTAAAATTAACACTGGCGTAAACACTTATCAACCACACAGACAAAAGAAAGTTAAACAGAGACACTCAACAAAGAAGGATCCACTATCATTTGATGTAAAGCAACAACTAACTAACAAGGCGTACATGCCTTCAAGTGTAGTATTGAATATGTGATTCAAATCAGGTCTTTCTTACCATATATTCAGATGAAAGTACATCACAGACAAGGGAAGAAGTAGCAAATTCAGAACTAGGAAATGAAAACTTGTGTTAGAAAGCATGCACAAAGTTTGATGTGAACAATCAGAGGAAATCATAGTTCTTACTCAGCAACAACCTCTCTCGAATAGAATGGCGTCTACAATCCAGATGTGCCCAGGGTTTCAAATTCCCTAAATTTGGGTTTAAGATTTATTATAAATGTATCAGTTATGCTATCATCTTGCTCCGTAGCTAAATTATCTGATTGCACCACTAAGACTGATACATCTCTAAAATGATAATCACCTGATCAATTATGAGATAATTTAGATTTCCTATTTCAGAAACCACAAGAACTGCATAACATGACCAACAGGAAAATGAAAAATTTACCACGAGCAGCACTCCTTCCACCATATTAAGGATGCGTTCCACTTCACCTCCAAAGTCAGAGTGTCCTGGTGTGTCGATTATGTTAATTTTTGTGTCTTTGTAATTGATAGAAGTGTTTTTGCTAAGAATTGTAATTCCCCTTTCGCGTTCAAGATCATTTGAGTCCATTATCCGTTCTTGCACAAATTGATTATCCCGAAAAACCTGCAAATGAGAACCGATACACACATCAGCAATATTTCATTCCCTTGGTAGAGAATGTGTTCCTGATTCAGATGTAATACTGCCGAAGACCAATGTCTAGAGTCTTTGTTTAGATTACAAAGCGATCTTGAGCTCTACCTTGGCTTGCCTCAACATAGAATCCACCAATGTTGTTTTTTCCGTGATCAACATGCGCAACGATGGCTATATTCCTTATGTCCCTTCTCCTCATCAACTGGTTCTTCTTCTCTGCCGGAACAAAATTTCAGAATCAAATACTCTCTCAATGCACTGGTGATCTAAAAACCACTCGCCAGCCAAGAAAATTCATTTCCCACTAGAAAGCCTCTTTCTGCCAACTAAGAAATCGGAATCCCGGAACAACAACAAACACAAAATCCCCATGCTTACACGCACAGTGCGTGATATCAAAGCAGACTAGCGAGTAGCGAGCACTCATCTTCTCCGCAAATGACAACTCAAAACCGGCGACGGAGTTTCCGAAACGTACCAGTAGGCGTCTCCGCAGTCTGAGTGGCGGAGCAGGCGATGGGGCGGTGAATCCGACGCTTGGGACGACATCGGAGGGTCGTCCTGGAGGCGAGAGGCGAAGACAAGCTCGAACCGAGACCGAAGAGCCGCGCCGCCGACGGAGAAGAAGGGCGGGGACTTCTCGCGTTAGAGCTCGAGCCAGGGTTTAACAGAGCAGGCGAAGGACTGCGGAAGCCGAGCGCCATCTCCATCTTCTTCTTCTTCTCTCTCTCTCTGCAATTTGCAGTGTGAGTGTGCGCGCGCGCGTGAGAGAGCGAAGGCGGAAGCGATTTGGCAAATGCGGCCGTTATTGGTGGTGGTGCTGCTGCTCTTCCTTCATCGCCATCTGGGTTTTTTGTGCTGCGGCCCAGTGTTCGTCCACGTCGACGGTGTGGCCCCACTTGGAGGGTGACGTGGACAGCTCCCAGTACGTGGCTCCCGTTGATTTGTCGTCACATGCGCTTTTTTTGTCTGTATATTTTGGGGTCAGGATTTTGCGGGGCATCTCGGCAGGTCCGTCGCGACGATGTATCTGGCAAGAAAACAAATACTAAATTTATCGAAATGAAAACGTTTTGAGTAAGTAATGAAGGATTTTTTTCCACTTCTTATCTAACTCGGACACTTCATGTGTCGCAATATTTCGGATGTGTTATCTCTCGTCTCACTTGCCTTTAACATGCTTTAATTATAATTTCGGAAAAATAATTCCATTATCTTTTTTTTCCCTCTTTGCCCTTTTTCGCTTCGGATGCACCTTTGATGTCTCGTGTTCTTTTTGTCTCGATTTTTTTCTCGCAAAACATTCAATGCAATGCCAAGTTGAAAGCTTTTCATGAGTCACCCAAAAAAGCACAAAAGTTAGAAATTAGAACCATTACCAAAAAGCGAATGATATTCACATAAAATATTGCAAATGTATTGCAGTAGTAACAAGTTGCATATGCGAATTAAACAAAAAAAAAATATAGATCATTCAGCTGCTTGGCTCTCCTAAAAAATGCATCGTGCCTATACTTCAACATGGGGAATTCTGATGGTCCTTGCTCGCGGGTTTAATCCGAGATCTTTGTCTTTCCATTTGCATGTCCAACTATCATGGTCATAACCCTCACAAGTATCGCATCTCTTTCCCTTTTTTGAAAAAAAGGGCGTAGGAAGGCGGGGTTGGCATCGTAATTCTTCGTCATCCCGACTTAAGGAGTAGGAAGGAGTGGAAAGAAAAGAAGTACCCACAAGAGAGAACAGGGAAGCAAGAGTAAGAAGGAAAGTGTGACTCACAAGAAAAGATTATGACGTTTATGAAGGGCAAAATTTTGAGGGATGTCAATTTAATTACAAAAAGCATGTAACAGTATCTATTTCTAAAGTAATTATTTGATATTGTGGTATCTACTATCCACGAGAACACGACGATGATAAGCGGTCGGGCTGTCCATAGACCCGGCCCAGATTGCACGATCCAGGTGCTACCCATTGGTCGCTTTCGGCCTTGGTAATTGAGCCCATGGATCACCCGTGGGTAGGATTGGTTTCGTGGGCCATCGAGCCCATTGGACAATGCAGATTGGCGGGAGAAGATTTGAGTTGGGGAAATTGGCATTCTACGCACGGGAAAAAACTCGGTTGGTGACTTGAGTGTTTTGAAATTCAAATGCCAAATCGATCGAGGAGTGTATCATGTCTGTAGAGTGATCAGTCAACCAACCAGAAAGACTCGAACAACTTGATCAAGAATCGCTTTTCATTCCATCATCCTTGAGCAAGATTATCGGCTAACCCCTAGGTCAAAACGGGTTAAACTGGGTCATTATGAGTCGAACCATATCTGAACCATACCCTTGACCCGGCACACTCATTTGATGGCCCTAAGTACGTGCGTAATTCATAATAAAACTTCCATCTCCCGCACATTCCCTAACGTAGTTTTCATGTAGGAAACATACGTATGATAATACTCAAAGAATCAATTTTGACTTTATTTAACATCTTTCTATCCAATGACGTTCCTTGGCAATCTATCGTCGTTCACATATCGCATTAAACATAAACATCTATAAACATGATTTTCTTTTGATTTCTCGTTAGAAGGCAAGAAGTAACAATACAATTTAATCGGGAAAATTATCAAAGAAGTTATAAACCTATTACGATCGTGTTGATTCAGTCTTAATTTTTTTTTAGCCACCTGAACCTAAATATTTTTTGTATTTGTGACAATTTTAGTTCATTCGGTCATTTGGACTAGCCGGTTCTGACGTTGACGTCTGTGCTTAACGTACAAATTTTAATATTTTTAAATATTTTTTTCCAATTGGTTTTTTATCCTTTTTTCCTTACTTCCTCTTCATCTAGCCCAGGAAAAAGAGAGGCCGGTCCTTGTTATCAATCAGCGAGCTCGACCTCACCTTAGGCCACGCCTAGGCAGGGCCTCTCCTCTGTCCGTCGTAAGATCCACAACCAGCAAGAAGAGGGAAGAAAAAGTAAAAAAAAATAAATTAAGAAGAAAATTTTGAATTTTTTTTAAATTTTACCCATCAGCCTAATAGCGGCACTAGTGCTGGTCGACATCCACGTCGGCATCGGCCAGTCAAAACTAGACGGATGGACTAAATTGACACACAAATATAAAGATTTTGGACTGAATTGGTAAAAAAAAGAAACTCAAGATTGAATTGGGCACAATCGCAAAGGTTTAGGATTTTTTTTTTTGTAATATTTCCGAGTTTGAATAGTTTAATGCGATTAATATTACTTAGAAAACAATCATGTTGGCCTTCCCATTCGACAAAAGTTGTTATTCCAAGAGAAAGAGTTGCTTTTCTAGTGGTGTGGACGAGTTGGCCCCCATGAAGATTTTTTTTTTTTGGGTCGAACCCCATGAAGATTTGTTCTGAAGCACTTTCGGTGGTATTTAATTCCGGATTTGCGTGCACTTTGATCTATCAGTTTCTGCGAATCATTCGAGGAATCTCTTATCAGTCGATAAACTAAAGGTTGTTAGGTCTAAGATAGCGGATTTTGTGCAACGAAAAGCACTATTTATATAATTAAAGAGATGTCTAAGTTTAATTTATATCCACCGATAAAATTAAAATAGACACAATAGAGAGGGCAGCACATAAAGGGAGATTTCCTATGTCTGAAAAATATCTTTCTTTCACCACAGATGATGCATGATTTTTAGTTCGTCGTCTGATTAACGTTGATCTATTAGTTTTTGATAAACTAAAGTATTGTTAGGTCCAAGATAGCGGATTCCTTACAACGAAAGCACTAATTCACGTAATCAAAGAGATGTCTAAGTTACTTTATATCCATGGATAAATTAAACTACACATAAGGAGGGCAGCACATTAAAGGGAGACTTCCTATGTCTGAAATATCTTCTTTCACCACAAGTGATGCATAGACTTGCGAAATGGGTTGTGGGTTGGATTTAGGTTGAGTAATAAATGGTTCGATCCAAATTAGCCCATTAACTCGTTTATGACGCATTTTTATAATTGCAAATTTTTTCGATCCACACGGGCCATACCAGACCCAACCCCTACCTTGCTCATGTCTGACTTAATTCAATTACTAAAACACTTCCGTATTTAATTCAATTTATGCAAAAAATTATAAATTATTTAAAAGATCCTCGCCGACACGAGTGACGGCTTAGAGCGGCCCTCACTGGCCATGGACGAAGATGGAGGAGACTCGAGGCGAGTCCTTGGCTCTTTCCGTGTCGAGAGTATCCTCCATTGGGGTCAGAGTTATGGGAGGAGAGGGAGTTAGTGCAAAACTCGGGTTGACGTGTTCCGCTTCAACTGAGGCCGAGCATGCGCCAAGTTTTGCGGCACTTGGAGGCCGATCTTCCGATGCCGGAATTGTCGTCCTCGGCCTTCCCGCCGGCACGTGAGTTCGCCGCTCATCACGAAGGTTTTGATGATTTGCCTATGTCTCATCCGTCCTTCCACGTACAAAAGGCAACTAATCGATTTCTACAAGAGGGGAATTAAATTAGAAACTAAACCACGAGCTAGGTTCATCATCCACCCGAGAGACGCAATTGCGTGACAAAAGACGAGTGCGTAGTGTAAGATGAATCATGTGCCGATCTAGAATACGTAAGCTCTATGAGTCATTCTGGTGCTTGTCTAGGAATAAAATGCATGCTGTAATTTTCATATGGCTCAACTTAGCTGCAAGTATCGCCATATTTCACAAAAACAAAAAAAAAGGAGTATCGCCTAGATCTAGTGAGGGTTTCGCGGCTCTGCCAGCCACGGCGAGGGTCTGCCGACGACCCTTGCCGGACTTGTTGGAGAAAAAAAAAGAAAAAGGAAAGGAAAAAAAGGAAAAGAAAAAATCAAAAATCTTTTATAATCACGTAATATAGTAATGCAATCGATTTATGACTCATTTAAAACTCGTTTAAGACCTATTAAGTATTAAGTGATCTATTTACGACCCACTTAAGTTGTTACAACTCATTTATGATCCACACTGTTAAATGCGGATTAGTCTATGGATTGCTATTCATTTTGCACGCCTCTAGTGATGCATGAGTTTTGTATCGATTGTCTGATCAACGCGTGCGCCGACCCTTCTCGTACAGGAAAAGGGGCCATGCTTTTCCCTTTCTTTTGCTTGAAAACTTGTACTATGGAATTGGACTTTTAACCGAATGACTTTTCACGAACTAAATAACATTTGATATGCAATTATTGTACGCACTTGCATTCCGTCCATAAAGGAGTTCTCATAAGAGAGGGAGATGGATGAGCTCCGATGATGAAGGATGCTCAAGCAAGTATCGGTCACAATCGCGCAACCCAAACAAGGCCATACCGAGTCGCACAACTTTAGGCAAGCCAGATCTGAGATCTAGCGTCGATACAAACCCTAAACAAGGCTGCGAGGTCAACGGCACCAGGCGAGAGGTCTTACCGACCCCATCGAGTTGACATCGAGGTCGTTTGACCCCAAGTGACGGCCGTTGACGTCACATGGTCCTGGTTGACGGCCCGCCAAGGCCGTGCAACCCTTAGTCACGCAACCCTAGTTGACTCTTCTAAATGGAAGTTAGCAAAAATTGAAATCAAAGTGAAATTGCAATTCCTCATAGCTCGTGACTCCACAGTAGATAAGAAAGCTAATCAGAGAGAATTGATTGCGCACAAAACGACATTACATCACCATAATGAAGCAGATGCGCCGTACCATCAGCTTTAGGTCAACATTAAGCCAAATTGGCATCATAACTTCTTCACCCACCAAGGCCAAGTTCGCACAAAAAGGCCGTTCCTTCAATTCATCACCAGCACACCCGAAAATCTATTTTACCGACCATCAAATCCCGGCGAATCCAATGTGAATCTCATGTGTGACCTGACGGGTCCGACGATCCCGGTTCAATTTAATATACACACAACGCTGAGCAGATGACATTCGCTAGCACGCACTGTGCCCTTTCAAGAAGGCAAATTACAAAAAGCAATTGATGACACATTGGCCCCACCAAAAAGAGTCCTTGCCAAACACCAATCAATTCATAGTTCCTAAAACTTTAAAAGACGGTCCAAAGGCCAACATGCTCGCCTTGCAACATTGCCCCGTTCCTTAAAAAGGTCGAAGGAGGCCTAACATATGAAGGGGGCACTTATTTTGCCATGCCCATAATTTAGCATAATTACACTCGATACCCTCTTCTTCTTCTTCTTCTTGTTCTTCCTTTCCTTTTCTGACTTTAGTGTATGTATGTTACTACAACATATCAGAAGAAGGACCTCTTGGCCGGGCTCGACCGACAGCCCTCATCAGGTTCGCGATCTCGAGGACCCTAGCGACTTTGGTCCCTCGCTTGGCCTCCGCGCTCGCCCGCCTCTCGTCCGATCTCCGACGCGCCTTTGCGATGTCGTTCTGCATCTTCTCCAACGCTCTCGCCCTCTTCTCCTCCAGCTTCCTCTGCAGCATCAATCAAATTCATTCATATCGATTTTGAGTCATCACCAACAAGCCAAACCCTAAGCTTCCTCATTAAGATAATTATCGAAACCCTAATTTTTCTAATCAAAGAAAAAGAAGCGATTAACATGGTAATAGTGAGAGAAAGGCAATAATATTAATCTCAACTTGAGGAGACTTTAGGTGCTAAGCTTAAACTATACTCTTTCAATCATTGCATTGCATTAATTTGCATTCAAGTGATGTACATGCGCCCAACAAATAGATCGTCTTCTGGTCAAAAGGGTCATTATTTCCGAGTGATTAATGTTAACACCACACCAGTTAAGTTGAAATGAATCAGAGCATGGAATAATTAATTACAGAAAGTGCTCGTGGAAGATCGTTTTTGATCATGCAAGCGCCACGTACCTCGACCTTCTTCATCCAGGATGAGGCCTTGTGGACCTGCTCGCTCTCCCACCCGCCGATGACGGCGTCCTCCCGCTTGAACCGGTTGTTTATCTTGGCCACCTTCGCGTTCTGCCACGCGCTTATCTTCGCCTCCACCTCCTCCCTTTTCACCCTCTGCACCGTCACCTGGTCTCCCGGGCCGCCGCCGCCGCCGCCGCCGCCGCCGCTCACGCTCGACCCCGCGCGTCTTGGAGAGCTGCTGCTCCGCACAACCTCCTCCAGGGGATGGTTGTCCGGGACGATCGCGAGCGGGTTCGTCTCCTCCGCCGGAGTGCCGTCGTCGTCTTCTCCGATCATCGCCAGGTTGTTCCCGTTCGCGTTGTTGCTCGCGCCCTGCTCGGTCTCCGTGTTGATCGCAGAGCCTGCAAGACGCCATGCAGTTTTCGTAACTAATTCTTTGTATAGATCGTGTCTGAATCATAAATTGGAATTTGCATCGCTCTACGACCGTGAAAGACTTAGAGCACACGGTCGTGCGACACGTCGAAGCTCTGGAGAAGCTATCTGTACGATCAGCCTCGTTCTCTAACAGTTTAAACGAGCAACTGCTGCACACTCCAACTAGATCAAGCGGAATCGTTTTCTACAGGAACTTCTTCTTACGACGTTCGTGGCCTGTTCCGAGATAGAGTTCGGTGGCCTTACCGGCGATGACGAGAGCGTTGAACTCTCTGCTCATGGTGGTGAAGTTCTCGCTCGAGGCCACGTCGCTCCCCATGGACACAGAGGACGACCGGCCGTGGCTGCCGGTCTCCCACGGGTCCCTCCTGCGGCCAGCGGGGGCGGAAGGCGGCGGCGGGGGATGGGGCGGGGGCGGCGGGGACAGAGCGTGGATGTCTCTGAACTGGTGCTCCTCCTCGTCGTCGCCGATCGATCCACTGCTTGTCGTAGGCCTCTGACGATGATGTTCGATGCTCAGCATTGCAGGGAAGGGAACAAGAGAGAGGGGGAAGAGGGAGAGAGGACTGGGAATGACGAGGCAGTGAGAGGAAGGGCTTAATCATGTTTGTGTCTTTTACTTTTATTATTATTATTATTATTATTATTATTATTATGTCTTGTGGGGTAGTATATGAAAGAATCAGAACCACAGACGTGCCACTTGAAAAAATGGGGGAATTCGAGTAACAAAATTATTCGGTGGACGTGATACGCGTACTAAATTGAAAACGACGTTAAATTTTGTTAGTTTTATGTGGGGGCAAACATAAGATCTATGAAAATTCAATGGCCCAGATGTAATGTGCCGACGTGAAGGGTTCCTCGTATTCAAGTGTTAAAAAGATATTTTAGGCATCTTTTGGAGACATATTGAAATTTCAATGTATTTTAATGTGTATAGAAAAGAGTTATTTATAAACTTTTTATTACATAACTATCTAAATAGTAAGATAATCTTAATACTGAATATAATCAATCAAGGATATGCAATATCAATGAAAATATGTACATAAACCCGATAGATGTGTATAATCAAGTAGATATCATAATATTGCTAACATCAATAAGTCGCTAATGTGATTTCGATTAGTCACCATCCCCTTGATAAAGTAAAGTTAGGTCAACCTATGGAAAGAAAAATATGACAATTTTATTCACTTCTTTGCTAGTCAGTTCTTTAAGGGTAGATATTATTTACTAATCGTCCTCGAGAAAATTGTTTGACATGTCTTAAATCTATTGCACGGTGGATAATTCAATTCTAAATCTTTCAATTATGTCAATTTAGTCCTAAATCAATTGTATGAAAATCAATTCAGTTCTAAATATTTTAGTTATGTCGATTTAATCATAATCATATAGTTATTTGCCAATTTAATCCTAAATATTTCATCAATTTACATAAATCGTTGGCATGGCATTCTAATTAGTGTCAACAATTCTACATGACACTATCAACACTAATGCAAACATTTTTTTTCGTAATTTTTTAAAATTTTGATTTTTGATTTATTTTCCCTTTTACTCTCCATTGGGCCTTGCTAATGGTTGGCAGAGGCTGCTAGCCTCGGACGACGACCGCCATTGGGGAATCTGGGAGGGCATGGCAAGCGTGATTGGACAAAAACGGAAAAATAGAAAAAGAAAAAGCATAATAAAAGGAAAAATGCAAAGATTGTCTATATTGCTTTAGTGCCAGTCGTATCACATAGGAGGAACGACTCTGACTAGATTATCACATCAATAATTTTCAATCAAAATTGACAAATCACTAAAAGGTTATGACTAAATTAACAAATTATCTAAATGCTTATGGTTAAATTGACACGATTTAAATGTTTAAGGTTAAATCGGCACAATAAAAATATTCATATTTATTTGGCCGACGTATAATAGGTTTAAGATTTTTCTGAGAATTTTCTTAGTGATTCAATAATATTGCACTTTTGTGACAAAAGTTTGGTTTGGTCTATCCTTTCGAGCTCATATGTAGAGTTTTTGTTATTTTCCCTTCCTTCTCTCTCTTTCCACTTCCTCTTTCTTCAAAGTGGCTATCAAACATCGCACGATCTTTTATGTCATTCCTTCTCTTATTCCAAGTCCCTTCTAGCAATCAAATTAATAAAAAATGGCTATCAAACATGCATCTTAAAACCCACTCAACTCAAATTTGTAGATCGTGCTTGAGTGCGTGAGCGTCAAAAAACAAATATGGATATACTATCGTTTAGATATGATATTGGTAACTCAACTTCGAATTTGGTCACTAAAAAGTTAAGAACAAGCACGGCAACTTAAACTAGATATATATAAGGTTGGCCAAAATTGTTAGATAATATGTTTGCCAAAAAAGTAGCACCGGCCGAAATTGAGGGGCATCATTGCAAGAATTTGTGATAAGGTTCCTTTTGAAAAAGTTAAATTCTTCCCTCTCAGAATTGTAAAATTTATCAACAAAGTGTCGGTCGAAAACAGTTCAAGGGACTCCGACCAAAAAAAAAGAAGAAGGTTCAAGGGCCCCACGCATATTAGGAAGTCCACGCCAGTCCCACTCATTCCTGCACACCTGTCACGCAGGGTTGCCATCGAGGCCCCTGCGATGGGGAGCACGTGGCGAACTCCGAAAGGACCCGGACCCACCCGGAGAAACCACGTAACCTGCTTCCATGCAAAAGAGCAATGGCTTCTCCGAGGTGCGCTGAGCTCATCGAGGCCCTTGGATTTCGATTGGACGACTCTCATCTCGATCCAACGGCTGCAACGCAATGGGTTCGCGTGGATCCTACCCATCTGAAAATTACTCCCGCCTAAAGCTCCCGCGCGCTCTCCCACCCGACGGACGCCACGTGTACGTCGGCGGACCGAGACCGGTAATCCCGGGCTTTCCTAGATGCCCACGTCTCACGTGTTAATCAACGTTATCTCTTTGCCCAAATGATGTGCGCTATTAAATCATCTCGGAATTGAGACGCTTATACTTTTCGCAATTCCTTATATTTCTTTACGCCCTTTCAAATTACGAATCAAGAGAGGAAGAAGAGGTGGACGAATGGGGTACCTACACGTGGACGCCTCCAGGAAGTGGAGATCGTCGGGTGACGTGACGGGAGTCGGAGACGGGACATGTGTCCTCCATTAGAGGACAATTGCCTGGTGGCTTCCGTTAGGAAAGCTGGGGATGGCGATGGCGACTCGTGCTTCTCGTGCATTTTTTTTATTTTGGGAAATTAAGATGGCGACTGGCATTTGGTGGTTAAATCACAAAAGGTGACCTAAAAAAATCTTTAGCTCTCGACGGCAACGTTTACGGTCGAATCCGAGGCTAGGTGGGCCGTGTTTTTAGGGATGTTCCTCAGCTGCTAGATTGGATCCTAGGGTGGGCCCATTTGGGTAGTTATCTCCGTGATGCGAGGGTTCGTAGGCCTGGCCCATGGAGCCGAGACGCAGCCCGCGAGCTCGTTAGGTCCGCCGTTCGACCGCGCGAAACGGCCGGACACGAGAGAAGAGAAGCGGGCGAAAGGCATACCTTTAGCATCGAAGAATAAGAAGACCGACAAGCACGTCGTGACCGGATTTGGTAGAGCCGATAACGTCGTTCTCTTCTAGGACGGCCGTAAATTCAAGTATAGTCCCTGGCCCCTCGCTAAAATCCAGGAAAATTCGGACACTCGAATTTAGATAACGAATTACTTCGTTACTCGGTAAGGTCGAACCCGGTTGGCGCTCGCGAGTGCGTATCCCTTGCTCGAGCGATCTTCGAGCACCAGAACAAGGATGAATTCCTAGTATTCCACGCGACACGTCACTATGAAATGCTGGAAATCCGGAGCCCCTTTCAATTTACGTATTCCTAACCTTCGAAAGTCATAACTTCCTCAATTCCACGTTCGAAACTTTTCGTGCGGTCTTCAAGTATTCCAATGGATCAACGCCCAAAACCACCTCGAACGATTCGCGATTTTGGGTTCTTCACCATTTTCGAGCAAGACTGAGGCCAAAACAGCCCAGTAAAGTTGTCTATTTTAAACGTTCATTACGCTTATTCGGTAAACAAAGATCCTCATTTTTAAGATATTTTTTAAAATTTTGATTACGTATATCATGAGAATATCCGTCGCATTAAGGATTGCGTGCTTAATGAGCAGCGTGTTCTTCACGAAGCCCTAGCTTCTTCCTTTTTCCTCACGGTTTGGCTACTTGGCTTGTTGCGTTAGCATATGGAATGACTTTTCTATTCCGGTCATCGATAAAAAGATGGAGTAAACTGAGGAATAGTGCACCGATTTTGATCCGTCAATGGCAAAATGCCTTCGTGATATTGCGGAATGACTTTTCTTTTATTTTTTGCGGTCGTCGATAAAAAGATGGAGTAAGCTGATAAAAAAGTGATTAGGGACGAGGGGTTCCAAGATCGGTTTGGATTTCACGTAAAACCTGAAATCTATCCATCGGAATCAGTTCCTTTTTGGAACTTAGAGTCTATCATGCATAGCTCGCAACCTGAAGCCTATCCCGTCATAGGTTTAGGGTCTATCTAGGTTCCATATATATTCTTGATTGAACGACAGTGGTGAATCATCACCTTTAATTGCTACCATTTGCAGTTGCAATTCACCAAACACACCCTCATATTTAGACGCACGAAGAATATAAAACATTAACAATGTAAAAAATCCGAGTCGTAGATATTGTCGGAAATGGAACCGAGACTAGTGATTTTAGATTACACACTCATTATTGAACGTATGGAATATCGCAGGATTGCGCGAACATATAAAATTTAGAAAACATACACAAAAGACTTGTTTTAGATCATCACGGCAATCTCATCGACATATTGGTAGACGTGACGTTTTTTTCCCAGCAACGGCACGTGCCATGACTAGGCAACGCGGCGCAGGCCAATCTCGGAGGTCCGTTCGCAACGCGAGTCGTGCTCGCGATTTCACGGCGACAGGGAAGCGACTCCTTTGTCGCCGGGCCAATCAATTTCGCGAGTTTTGGAAAGTGCCATTTATAAAGCAAAAGAGGAGGAAAAATATAGGGGGGGTTGGATTCCGACCCCACGATGCCTTTTGATTTCAATAGCGTGGCTTTTGCCGAAAGTGATCATTCAAATTGCCCCAAATTGGTGTCCCGGCGGGGCCACGGCGGTTCATGGTCAGATTCGGACCGCCGAAGTGGGGACCCGATTCCCATTGGTTGGCGAATTTTCCTCGAAACCTAGTCAAATGGCGACAGAAAAAGTAAGGCTGGACGCCTTTGGATCTGCAAAAGCTGAAGTCGGCACCACTTTTTGTTTTTATTATTGATTGCTTGTTATGGTATGGTACTCTCTTTCAAATCAACTTGACCCGTTCAGTACGTTTGGATTAACCCCCAAAAAAAAAAAAATTTGTATAAGAGAAGGGAAGAAATTGACCATTCAGCACTTTAAAGTATCGCAAATGAAAATAAAAACTTTGACAATCCTCGAATAGTCAAGTAGGCACGCATCGTCAATAGGCATGCAACCCTGTTGATAAATGGACTGAAAAATTGAGTACGCTAATATTTTAGGTGCGAGATTTAATTCCTGCATTCTCTAAAGAGATAGAGTAATATTAAAATAGGATAGACTTAAAAAAAAAAAGTAGACACATCTTTTGAATCCTATAAAAAAAAAGAAAAAGAAAAAGTAGCACTTCCGGTGGCGAAGTGGGTTTAAAGTATTGTGTTGACTATTCTTTGAGCTCAAACACAGAGTACATTCAATGTACTTATTTCTCAAGTACCTTCTCATAACGACTAATCCTCCATAAATTATTCACATGCACGCAACAATCGCGTACCCCTTTTCTCCCTTAAGCTAGTCGGGACTCGGGCTCATCTTGAACTCGGTCACGCTTCTTAACACCTTCGGGATCGGCCTCGGCTTCCGAGGCGCTCTCGTACGTTCCGAGATCAGTCCTTTTACCTGAAAGGAAAATATATGACCAAAAAAAAAAAAAAGTAGGTACCGAGAAACTAAAGTCCTCAATCCGTATGTCGGGATGTTTCTATCTTCCGTCGAGGTCCGAGTTATTGAAAATTCGTGGTCACGCGGATTCCAAGCCAACGAACGGAGGCATGATTCTCATTGCTCCTGTCCCAAATTTTTCCAAGTCAAATGGAAAAGAAAATGGCCTTTTTTTTTTTTCCAATTCTCCTCTCGCTTACCAAATTAAATGCTAATAGGCATGCGTGCGATCTTATTAGTAAAGAGATTGGAGGATGGAGATGCTAAGTGCGACTAAAAATTTCGACATTTCTACACTAACTACTTTTTTACATGACCTAGTCGATTATCCCCGCTGTACAACCGTTGCGAGATTCGAATTTTCGGGGCTTTGCACAAAAAAAAAGCAGTGCAAGAGTTAGAAAGCTGTATAATAACCATTTTTTTCTATAATCAATTTTCTGGTTAAAAATAGATTTTCCTATTTCTAATTTATGGATAAGTTTTTAAGTAAAAGAAATGTGTTTGATAACAATATAAAATGCCTTATGAAACAAAAAATTCATTTGATAACGGTGATTTTGTTTTTCAGAATATTAACAGCGTAAAATCTTCTAGAAAAAACTTGCTACTTCATTTTATTTTTTTAATTTCTTTAATTTTTTTATCTACAAAAAATACTATTTACCATTACAAAATGAAAAAAAATGTTATAGATTTATTTATAATTTTTAGCTTTTCATTCTCTTTCAAATCTATTCTCGAAATAAGTTTCTGTTCCGAAAATAGAAAAAACAGAATCGGATTATGAGCGAATTTCTACTCCAAACTCGTGGAAAATGTTGGGAACAGAAAAAAGAAATAAAATGATTATCATGCGCGCCCTCAGAGATAGGATAGATAACAAAAATAATCAATCGGATCACTAATAGAAAGAATAAGTATTTAAAAAATGGAAAGAAATTAGGGAGAGCTTCCCAGAAGAATCTCAGGAACCTCAAAAAAAAAAAAGTAAATTAAAATGGAAAAGCCGGTCTTGTTTGTTCAATGAATGAATGCGGCCAAGAGCCACCCACCAACCAATCCTTTTTAATTTTTTTTTCTCTCTCTACCAAATACTGAGATTGCTACGAAATCTTCATGCGACCTCGTCTAGTGATTTTTTCCCCCACCTTTGCCATAATATTATTATTTTTTCCTCCGAGTTTGTGTCGATTTTCGGCATTCCGATGCCACTTGGCTCGAAAAAGCACGCCACCCCGTCCGTTTGACGCATTCGGTTTTCGGGTCTCTTTCTTTTCCCTATTCGGGGTTGTGGGTTGCCGGATCACAACAGGACGAGCTGGAGCTGGAGCTTCGTTTCCGCCGGGGGAAGAAGAAACAGCGCCGGCGCGCGAAGGTATTCCGTTATTGGGATGGCTTTCGTTTGTGTCATGCGAAGAGCGGTTGTCTTGTTGTTGCGGGCCTGATTGGTTCGTGGTGATTGGTGAGTTTTCGCTTGATTGGAGGTGGGATCCTGTTTGCGCTATGCTTTTTGCATCAATTCCCTTTGGTTCTTTTTGGGAGGTTTTTTTTGCGCTGGTGTTGAAAAGGGACATGAGTTTCTTTAATGTAGCTCTTGCTGTTCTTTACGTCTTTCTCTTTTAATATGTGTTTTTTTTTTTTGCGCCGATTTTGTGAATTGCAACGAGTCTTGTTGCTCCGGCGCGTATCCATGATCTTCGAGGTTAAGGCCACTGGCAAGCTTCGTGTTTTGGTTCCGTCCTCGATTGATGTTCTCGTCTGGTTCGTTTCATGGCTTTTGCCAAAATTTCTATTTCCCTGAAGACTCGTGTGGCCGATGCTTGCATCAAGCAATGTTAGATCCGTGGAGTACGGATGTATCTGATGTTTTCTCTCTCGATGCCTTGTTGAGCAGGGGCTCTTGGAGTGAAGCAAACTAAGATCTTGAATGGTGAGCCTCTAAGACTTAAATTTGCTAACAGTTGGTAGAAGAAGAGAAGGATTCTTCGGGAGCAATGCAATTTGATAAAATTTGCAAATTCAATGATGTGATGGGTTCTGCCTTGATGGTGGAAGGAGGAGGCGCTGGCTTTTTGCGATGAGAATATGCAGAAGGAATTTGCCAATGGAAAATGCCTTAAATCAAGACGGCGAAGAGTCTCATCGTCATGGGTATAAAAACAGTATGATTGCCTACGATGCTCTGAGTTTATAGTTCCCTTGAAATTTCCCCCAAACCTACATTTGTCCTATGATCAGTTGGTTCCAATGTCAGGATTTTTTTACAAATAAAAAATTCTGGCGTTTTCCAGATGTTGTGCGGGAATCTGATGGGGAATCAACAAATCTGGGCGTCCGAATATTGATAAATCAACAGCACAATGGGTGAGCTTCAAAAACTCCACACCCCAGGGAGTAGGGTAATCCTACTAGTAACAGTCGAGATCCGTAAGGATGGTTCTTAAGTTTATTAGGGTTATCCTGTTGTACTGGGAACTAAA